>CM076583.1:554065324-554315121 GCA_034641835.2 Pinus albicaulis | reverse complement strand
GGTAGCGGCGCACACGGGGTCAGATCAATCGGGTGCTTGACTGGCAGTCATGAGAGGAACACGTAGGTGGTGAAGATGTCCTCGTACTCCTCCACAACCTTTTCCATTTTGTTGTTGTCATAGGAAGGCCACAAATTGGAGGTCGTGGCCTGATCTTCTTCTTGCCACAGGGAGCTGATCATCGGAAACGAATTTCTTTGGTTTGGGAAATGAGCTCTTGCCATTGTTTTAACGATAACCAAAGAGATAGCGGCAGGAGGTGGTACCTCTGGTATCCTGTACAACTTATTTCCCAAAGTAACAATAACTGCACGAGGCCGAGACTCATACACAGCATGACGCTTCCACAAGTATGGTTGTCCTAATAATACATCAGAAACATCAATAGGAGCAACGTCACATAGTACCTCATCCGTGAAGGGCTTGATGCTATAGGGAAGGCGACACTGCCGGCTGACGCGGAGATCTCGTCCTTGGTGAAGCCACCCGATGGTGTATGGATGTGGATGAGCTGTTGTTAGGTCCCTATATCACTAGTATAGTCCTTATTATTGTTAGTGTAACCCCCTTATTGTTATTATTGTACCCTTGTAACCCCCATTTTGTTATTATTGTGCCCTTAAATTATTATTGTTAGGTCGGCTAGGATTACATTGTGGCCCACTAGGATTACATTATGGCCCCATGGACTCCTATATATAGAAAGGAGGTTTTGTAAATTGTATCATCCAAGAATTGTTCATTTTTGTAATGTATTGGAGGTTTCCCCCTCGAAGTGGCTTATTTCTAAGGCGTTGATATCTCTTTTCTTCTATTTTTGGAGCTGGTTACACAACATTTGGTATCGGAGCTTTGGATTCTAGGGTTTCGCTGCTCCAAACAGGTCATCGTGGAATTTTCGCTATAAATTTTTTTCTACGCAGTTTCAGAAGCTTAAATGTTTAGGGTGCGAAGCCAAAATCCTGAGGAATTTTTTCTAAAAATTTCAGAGCCTGGTTCGCAATATTTTCGAAGATATGATCTGTGGAAGTTAGGTATTTTTTCAGGCTCCTAAAAAGGTCATCGTGGCATTTGTGCTATAACTTTGTTTCTACGAAGGTTCAGAATCTGAAATTCATATGGTGCGAAGCTGAAATCTTGAGGAAATTCTTCAAAAAAATTTAGAGCTTGATTCACAATATTTTTGGAGATATGATCTGTGGAAGGTAGTGCTTTTTCAGGCTCCTGAATTTCATCTCAAAGAGGTGATCGTGGGAAAAGTTCAATAACTCTCTCTCTAGGCAGTGGATTTGAGTGCCGTTAAAATTCGTTGCAAGTACACGGACTGTAGTTTCTTGGCTATCAATTTCAGAGACAAAGGACGAAACAGTGACACATGGCAAGTCGTACAAGTTCACTCTACTGAACCAGTCCATAATTAGGTCATTGTGGGAGATTGGACACAAATTTGTCTTGGAGAATCCAAAATCGAGTCAGACTTGTGGCATTCAAGAAATTCGAGGAGGGCTACTTTGAGTGCTGAATTTCAGATATTGAAGATCCTTGATCAAGAGATAATACAATTTCAATATCGAGCTCCTCAAGCAAATAAAAGGTGTGTATTTTTTTTCAGTGCATAAGAATCTTATTTGAAGAATCGGTTTAGTGATTCCAAGGGCTTATAGAGCATATATTTCGGTATTTCATTCTGAAATGCCTCCAAAAAATAATTCCATACCGATTAAGCCCTCAAAAAGCTATATTATGATGCATGAAGAGGAATAATTGCAGTATGAGATATCAAAATTATGGTACTAAGTGCAACAAATTTCGATCTTATGAAGAGCAACTGAAGATGACATAGATGGTTTAAAAGTAGAAATGGAGGCTAATTTGGATGGTTTGAAGGATCAAATAATAGCTAATATGGATGATAAATTAGTGGAAGATCACATCGAGCATCAACAACAAGTTCTCCAACTCTCAAAGGATAACCTAACTTTGGTGCAAAATCTAATGAAACAACAGGAAGATCAACATCACATCGAAAGAATTTCTGAAGCAGTCACAAAAACAAGAACTCGACAAGTATGATCAATTTTAGAGTATCTCAACATGTGGAAGAACTTTCCAGTAGAATATTCCACATGGGAGGATGAGAATTTTATACAGAAGCATCAAGAAATAATCAAGCGTTGAGGACAACACTTGTTTGAAGGAGAGGGGCATGTTAAGTCCCTATATTAATAGTGTAGTCTCTTATTATGTTAGTGTAGCCCCCCTTATTGTTATTTTTGTACCCCTATAACCCCCATATTGTTATTATTGTGCCCTTACATTATTATTGTTAGGTCGACTAGGATTACATTGTGGCCCCATGGACTCCTATATATAGAAAGGAGGTTTTGTCATTTGTATCATCCAAGAATTTTTCATTCATGTAATGTATTGGAGGTTTCCCCCTCGAAATGGCTTATTTCTAAGGCGCTGATATCTATTTTCTTCTATTTTTGGAGCTGGTTTCACAACGGTATGGTCGGCAAGCCCAAGCGCTTCACGGCGTCTGCTGAAATGAGGTTCTTTTGGCTCCCATTGTCGACAATGAACTGTACAGGGGAGCCCTTTACCCACATCTGGGAGTGGAAGAGACGTTCCTCCTCCTCTGGATCTTCCGGTTCCTCCTTCTGGACCTTTGTAGTGGCAACAGTGGTGTTGGGCTCCACATCAATAATCTGTTTCCCTTTTTCATTCCCCTTTTCAGGTTCTGATTCGGAGTCGGAGCATGCATCTGACTCAGAAGCCCTCATCTCGGCCACTAGCGACTGCTTGGCCCGACACTCACTTGTGTTATGAGTGGAGCTCTTATGGAACTCACACCACTTTCCCGTGTCCTTCTTTGGCTTTGCGGTGCTGTTCTTTTCTTGTGGCTTCGATGAGTTGTCTTTAGCCGCCATGGCTTGGCTCTGTCCTTTGTTCTGCGGTTTGGAAGCACCTTTCCCTTACTTTTGATTCGCAGATCCAAAGTCTCGCTTCTTCTGCTTGAATTTCTGCTCAATCTTGGCAGCATATCGGTATGCCGTACCAAGCGAGGAGATGTCGAGGAACTCCATTTCCTCCTGAATGTATCTGTGCAGACAGCTGCGATACTTTAGCACCAGGTGTTTCTCTGAATCTTTGATACCCAACTTTGTGTGCAGGGTATGGAACAGATTCGTCAGCTCATGCACATCTTGATCCCTTTGTTGTCGCAGCGTGGTCCATTGTATGTACTTGTCCCCATAGCTCCCCACGGGATAGTACTGTTCCTTGATGGCGTCTCGGAAAGAATTCCAAGTTGGTACGGTCGAGAACAGAGAGGGTTCTGTCTGGTCCTTGTTCTCACAATAGGTTTCCCACCAGTCCTTAACATGGGGGGTAGCTTTTAGGAGTGAAAAAATAATCTTCTCCCGGTCTGAAAAGTCATGAACAGAGAAATATCCTTCTAATAGATTCAACCATCTATCTACGGCATCTGCGTCTATTTGACCCTCAAATATGGGAATGTCAAAATTTATTTGTACCTTAAAGGGAGTCGCAACTCCAGAGTGGCTACTGGATGCAGATGCGCCGCCGGTGGGCAGCCGTTGAAGGATCTGAGCAAAGCTATCCATCATCGCGTTCCTTTGTTTTTCGAGGGCCTCCTCGAGCAATATTTTGATAGGATCTCCTGCTCCCTCATCTTTATTTTCATCCCCCGCCTTGACTCGGGTGGATATTGGTGGTCACTCACCTATTCCACTTAGGGCCCCATCATTGTCTCTTTCGGTTTTTATTTTTGGCACAACTTACTATTTTTAATAGTTTTTTCGGGTCCTGAACTTTCGGAGCCGTTTTAAGGCCCTAAACAACATTTTTTGGGATAACTGGGAGCAACATGGGTCCAATGGACCCATATTTCTCTCTCAAAATTTTTATTCCTCGGATAGATCTTTCTAGCGAGGTATGGTTTGCGTCAAACGAAGATCGTATGCCAAAGTTACGTCCCTGGGAAGTTGAAACACCAATTTACCCAAACGGGGCCCATAGTTTTGGCGCTTCATCTCCTAGGGTTAGGGTTTTCGATGTTTAGGGTTTTCCATTGTTTCTAAATAATACATAGGACCTCGAGCCTCATTGTAACTTAGTTCAAAGGCCTGTAACTGCCACATCTCTTCTCAGAGATAGCTACCAGCACCCTAGCTAGTTTATTTCCATTCTGTCTATAAGCAAATTTCAGTTCTTTGATATTAATGAAATGAAGTGATTTTTTCGTAGCATCTTTGTATTTATGGTTATATGTTTTTATTGTTACGTTCCTACATAAATGTTTGGATCGGGTTTTTATCTATAATTGAATAGCATAATAATTTTTTGTAGTTGTTACTTTATTTAGTGCATAACTAAGTAAGATCGTAGTTTCGTAGTAAGTTCAACGGATGTGTTGAAGAACACTTGTGTTGAAGAACACCTATATTGTTGATATATATGATATGAAAAGATGATAAGAAGAGGAAAATCCTAAAGCCATGATCCTCACTTCATATGGATGCATAATAGTTCTATCACCCCTATATTACCTCGAGTGAGACTTTGGGCTGTAACGAGAAAATCATTTAAGAAGAGTAGGTAATAGTGGTTTTTTTTTTTTTGTTGCCTTGCGGTCACTTTGAGCCTAGGTTTAGGCCCCATCAACCCAAATGCCTCTCTTGGGCTGAAATTTCCAATCTTTAGCTACGATCGCTATAATTAGAACCTGCACAATTAAACAAAACAAGACAATGATCTACGACATCTATGTAGCATCATCTAATCACTTCATTCAATGGATCAACATGACATCAAAATACATGAAATCACAACATCACATATAGGAAAAAAAGAAATATTTTCATTAATAGAAATGGAGTGAGTTACAACCAAATATAGGAGTTGATCTTATAGAAGAGATAATCCAAGTTGACTTTTCCTTATTTGCCACAAAGTGTACCTCGATGCCACCCTAATGCATGGAATTATGACTCTTCACAATTGCAACATGAGGGTAGAATCTATCTCCGAAATATAACTCCTATGTTGGGCAGGTGTAATCATGGATAAACTATAGTGAAAAGTTTGCACTACCCATTTTCCTAACTTAGGAAAGATATACAGAGAGGATTAGAAGCTTACCTATTTCAGTCACTTCCAAATGGCTCCTTTCTGTCTCTTCCACTACAGCCTCAACTTCAAGCGGTTTCAAATAGCTGAATGCTTCTTGCAAGAAAGAGCACTGAAACAGCAGAAGCTACAATAATCTAGATATCTATTCAAGTTAATTAGCAAAATCAGTTAAGCATAAACTGCATTCATCAACCAAGATTTTACAACATGTAAAATCAAAGTAAACATGGATGCATGTAGGGAAAAACAAGAAGTACTCTTTATTGATGATAGAAGGAGAGATTACAACCTAGTGGTGATTCATCGTGACCTTCAGCCCGAGTTCCCTAGTCTCATCACAACACCTATCTCTCCACCGTGACTCCACTGGATCTTACCTCTATTGAAAATTCTCCAGCATCTCTCTACTCAAAATCTTCCTCCTTGAACACTTAGCTTTGTGTTCAATTTATAGATTAAATGTAGGTAATTTTTTAATCAATAACATTCCAAAAATAGGCAAGACATGTTTCTATTCATGTAGATGTCAAATGGACACTTGGATCCGAAGCATGACACATGTGAACCCTTCTAGAAGACACTATCCAAGTGGAGATTCCGGAACAATGATAATTTCGCTCCCAATGTGACAAACGCACCTTTGAATGTCGGGAAGTGCTTTGCAGAGCAGCCTAGAATGGAGCTACCTGCATATGCAATACACTTAGGCACTTTAGAGCCCGTGTTGGTGAGCTCTCACATGTTTAATAATAAGCTTCAAACCATGGAAAAGCCTTGCTTTGATGAAAATCTTGTTTGATTCATGAATTTTTTCTGTCTTAGAGCATATAGCAACTAAGGTGATAGGGAATGATAGACCCTTTGATCATCAGTCCTGGAGATGCTACCCAGTTAACGAGGTCATTGGGAATGGTGCCCAAATTGACCTATAACAATTTCCCCCTAAAGCAGTAGATCCAAATAATAATAACATTTGATTGAGATGCTTTACACTGTGATGAGACTAGAAACAAAATGGAACGGTCACCTGCATCAATCTTACAATAAATTACATCATGATAAATCCTCTATTGATCATAATTGCTGAGGGTAGGCATTCCCATAGTCATCACATAAAACAATCTAATAACATGTACATAATTCATAAAGTCATCTACATTGGAATGTTGCACAGATGCAGACATCACCTATAGATATAGGCCCATGTTTGGATGACAATTTGTATGTAAGGTCACCGTACAGATGATGTGTACAACAATCCTGAAATCGCAGCAAGGATGGCTGAAACTAGATCCGAGGTCTTCTTATCTCATTCACTCGATCAGTCAGGTACAAGTCTAGCCATGCGAATATATGATTTGTCATCGAACAAGGAAAGACATCATTTGATTACCAGCCAATAATGAAAGTTGTTAAAAAATGCGAGAGAACCACCATTAATGTCAATGGCCCTCAAGGTACTGCAGTACATTTCGTAAGGCATGAATAGATGATTTGATGTCGAACGCAAACAAAATATTTCGGTCAACGGTCCAGAAGTGAGGATCTTGTCGAAGCTGTAACAAGCCTCATAGTACTGGAATCTTATGTTTCTAAGTGAACTTCCTGGATATTGATTTTTAGTCGACATGAAGTCACCTTATTGCAAAACTGGAGTTACTGATTTCATAGAAAAGGGTATGACTTGATATAGAAATTTTCAAGGATGACGGTCATGAAAATGAAATTTTATGAGTATTGCAGATGGATGACATCTAAATCACTGGATGACTTCTCTTGAACATAACGGCGACACTGTGATGAGTTGGCAGCATTGACCCAAAACCGAAGTGAAGGTATGATGAACCATAGGTGTGAATGAACCGTCAAGATGATTACCCAACCCAAACAATAATGGACATGGAGTGAAAGAAGTGTCATGTTCAAGAGTGACTTGCTACCAAAAAGAAACTTTGCTTGCTTTTCCCAAATTTTCCTCGGTCATTTGTCGACCAGTACCTCTTTATTTTTTAACAAGCTTGAGGAGGATAACATTTTCTTGATCTATAATTCAACCCTTCGGGCGAATAAATAATGAAGTATCGCTATTTAATAATTTAACGAGTCTAGCGATGAATGAAACTCGATTCTTGCCATGATTGACAAGCCTGTCGCTATTTTATGTTTTAACGAGCTTAACGACAGTGACAGCCTGGTCCTTTTTCATGTTTAGAGAGTCTGAAAAAGAGGACGAAAGAGGACCCCAAAAGTACTTTTTCGTAAATTTTTCTCTCAGATCCGAAAAAGTGTAAAATAATATCTGAAAGAACCTCTTTGGTCATGTTTAACCAAGGTATTCCTTTTTGGTAAATAATCTATCTCAGTCCGGAAAAAGGGTTAAACTTATACTGAGTAGATATCAATTCATTTACTTTAACGAGCTCGAAATGACAAGTGCTCGGCAATATTTTCACATTATCGGAGTCTGAAAATAATTAAAAGAAGACTCCAGGGGTTCCTTTTTCGTTGTTATCGAAGCTCGAAAAAGAGATAAAAGTGTGCTTCAAATCCTTTTTTGTTTTTATCAAAGCTCGAAAAATAAGGAGAAAAAGTATTCTTTGTGGTCAATTCCTTCTTTGAAATAAATCTGCACGACTAATCTATTCGTCATTTGTATTTCCTGTTTAGAACAACATCAAATGGATTAAAAATACATGTTTCATGATAAAAAAACATAATAAAACCATAGTCATAGCAATAGATTTAACTTGCAAGTATTTAAATTACTATATAAAGCAGTTTCACTATTCATTTTTACCATTCCATAGTTACCTTTTTCATTTTGGAGATCTGAACTTGATTTTGCCCCCGAACTTCAGTCGTTGATTGCAGTCATTTCTGTGGACTCTTTCTTGAAAACCTCCTCTTTCTTTCAATAATCATTTCATTTCCATTATTTGCAAATTTTTTGGGTTTTTATGCCCCTAGGGTAAATTTTGCCCAAAATGAGGGAAACTCACCCTTGTGCATCGAAACCGGCATTGCATAGCAGGTATAGTGAAGGGTACCTGCATATGCAATGCATTGTATCAATCTAGGGAGTGCGTTGGGCACAGTTCAAGTTTTTGATTTTCAAAATGTGCTCAAAATTTGCCTAGTTTTTTTCAATGAGTGGTATCTAATGGATCTTTTGGTTGATTTTCAGGTTTCCATTGGATAATAATGACGATTACATGGAGAGAAAGAGAACATGAAGAACAAGATATGATTTCCTTGAATGATCCGAGTACTGTAAGAGCTTTAAGAGATTGTGGGCTGCTTAAGTACTTTAAATTGTCGGGAATGAGGCAACAGATAAAACTCTTGGAGTTCCTTGTTCGAGCATGGAATCCAATGATAGAGGAATTCCACATAAAAAATCAAGTGATATCCATAACAGTAGAGGATGTGTATTTTCTCACAGGTTTGTCGAGGAGAGGTTTGCCCATTGCACTCACAGGATCTACCGTTGGAGGAGAAACAGTGAGGGATTATGTTATGCAGTATTGCTATCTGGGGTTAGCACCTAGCAAATATGGAAAAATAAACATCCATGATGTTAGGGATTTTCCTCTAAGAACCATCCTATTCACGATTGCTAAACTAGCTGGCACCGTTACACTCCATGTAGCGAATAGATCATATATGCAGTATGCATTGGAATGTTTAGAGCCAACAGTTTTAAATTGGTCTGAAGTTGTTCTATCTCAGATAAAGGAACAACTGAATAAAGCAAAGGGAGGAAGGAAGAAAAATTTCAGTTATGGTTATATCCTTATCTCCTTCGCTTTGGAATGGATTCCACTGATGCAGCCACAACATGTAACATTGGATATATCTAGTCCTAGAGATCCTCGAATGCAGAGATGGGTAGAACTCATGGGTCGGCATTCAGGCCAATCGACCATCGTGTTCTCGACTGCATTTTTTTTTCTGGTTCAGGCGACAGATCGTCGCCATCAATGAGTATGCCTATAAAGGCATCGAATTTCGAGGAGATCCAGATCTAATTTTACCAGAAGGCGCTCAGTGGGGTGCAATAGGTAAGATTGATTTGACCATGTTTTTTTATTTTTATAAGGTTTATACAAATATTTTTTTGTTTTTATTTCTTTCCAAGACTAAACAAAATGTTTTAATTTAATGCAGATATCGGTCGCATTCAACCAGTAGAGGAACCAAAGCGTGAGGCGGTTGTGCCAGCAGAGAGGGCTGTCGGGAGAGTAGTCCTTCGGGACCTTGATATCGCTGAGACTCTTGCTGAGCTCTAGCAGCACATAGAGGGGTTGACCTTCGGGATTCCGGATTGCCGGATCGAAGAGCTTCCCATGCGACTGCAGCGACACACAATTGGGGTTCCTAACCATTGGATGCAGTTGCTTCGTAGGATTGCTAGATCTATAGCGTGCTATCATGAGCACCACTAGTTTAATTATGAATTTTTTGCATACATTTTGAGGTCAGATGACCAACATGTCTTGGGCACAAATTTTCTAAAAAACCTATAACTATCTATCTATATGTTTTCAGATTTTTTTCTATGTTCAATGCGCAATCCTATTCAATGATGTGAATGTTTTCTTTACCTATGTCGCAAATGTATATCTAAAACTTGATTAGCTAATGAATCAATTAAAGTGTTCAGATTTCTAGAAATGTGTTGATATTGAATGAAATCAAAATGTCTCTCCAAAAGTCGAACTCTTAGGAACAATCTAAGAAGTGTTGGATTTCTAATAGTATAAACACTAGTAAGTTGTAGTACCACAAGTTGTGAGTCTAAACTAATGATTATGTGGTTAATACCAAATGAAATGGCATCAGAGAGAATTTCGATCAACGCGCTACACTCAGCGATATTGTTCGTCGATATACCAATACAAATCCCTTGAAAACTCACTAACTCACCGTTCAGAGCGAAAATGGCCCACGCTGCAGAGGATAGATTCTACGTACTAAGACTAGCACCATAATCATATCCAACAAATGGTTCCAAAGATTCAGACATCTGCCATAAAATTTAAAGTGGATTACTAATGTCAAGAAAACTCTAAAAAACAAATTAAGATAGTCAATGCAAATCAACAGCATATAAACAATATAATACAAAAAATTACTACACTCATGATTAAGCATAGTAACGTTTAAGATACAACCCATTTCTAGGCTGCGCCAATGGAATCCCATCGTAATCAACTAACTCGTAGGCACCTTTAGCAAGAACTCTTTTGACAATGTAGGGGCCATTCCATAACGGCTCGAATTTCCCTGTACCTAATTTATCAGCTTCCTGGTCGTAAAGAAGGACCAAGTTTCCCTCTGAGTAGATGCGAGGCTAGACATTTTTGTCATATTGCGCCTTTATATGTCTCTTGTGCGCTTCGTTGGCCAATTGGGATTCACAACACGTTTCATCTAGATATATGAGGTTAAGGAGACGCGCTTCTTCTTCAGAGGTGT
Source organism: Pinus albicaulis (assembly GCA_034641835.2). NCBI lineage: Eukaryota > Viridiplantae > Streptophyta > Pinopsida > Pinales > Pinaceae > Pinus > Pinus albicaulis. The sequence continues at coordinate 554,304,486 of CM076583.1, read as the reverse complement.
CAGGTAACAATTCTATCGCGAGTTTTAACGATGATATTTCACATTGGATTGGTAAGATAGCTTCCAAACCATACACCAATTGAAAAGGAGTAAATCCAGTAGCGTTTCTCACTGAGGTTCGATACAACCACAAGGCGGAGTACAGGATCAAGTGCCAGTTCCTTTTACGAACTCCTATCATTCGATGAAGCATTCGTTTAAGAATTTTGTTAATAGCCTCAACTTTTCCATTTGATTGTGGATAATAAGGAGTAGAATTATCATGCAAAAATCCTAACTTGGATGTCAATTTAGACATCATATGGTTGTGAAAATGCTTCCTATGATCCATAACTATAGCCTGTGGGACCCCAAACCATGCAATAACATGGTTGAAGAAAAAAAATGCAGTTGTTTGTCCTGTGTTGTTGAATGTACGCATCGCTTTGGCCCATTTGGTAAAATAGTTGACTGCGATAATAATATAACCGTGCCCCCAGGACGAAGGAGGGTTATAGTTAATGAAATCGATACCCCATTTCGTAAATGTTCTAGTAGAGACAACAGGATTCATTGGCGCTGGTAGTTTGTGGATTTTACGCTCATAAATCTAGCATGCATGACAACTTCTGATTGCGAGGATACAATCTCAAAAAATAGTAGGCCAAAAGTAACCGGCGCAGAGTATCTTCTGCGCGGTAGCATAACTAGATAAATTTCCACCACAAGCCCCATCATGACAATCATTTAACACTTTTTCAGCCTCCTCATGAGTGAGGCACCTCCTTAAAATGGTATCGACACCACGACGATAAAGTGTCTCGCCGACTATCAGATAATCTTTTGCTTGGTATTGAATACGTCGCTGATTAGAGTGAGAGGTATTAGGTCGAAAATTTTGGGTTTGGAGATAAATGATGAAATACCCATACCAAGGATCAGATGATCCGATCAGAAACAGAGACTCGTCTGGAATATATGGTTTTGACGTAGTTGTAGTACTATCACAGGGAAGGTCACAGAGAAGCTCAGCCAAAACTAAAGATTTCTTTGACTTGGATTTGATGAATTCCAAATCAAATTCCTGCAAAATGACGATCCATTTTGAATATTTTCCCCCCAGCAAATGACGTGATAATATGAAAGTCATGGGGTTGCAATCTGAAACTATTGTTGTTTTTCGGAGCAGGATATGGCGAAATCTTTGGACAGCTTGAACAGCTGCCAAGGAAAGCTTTTCCACGTACGAGTACTTAACTTCTGTATCATGGAGATTACGACTCAAATAATAGATCGGATGTTCAATTCCATCTTCTACTTGGACCAAAACCATAGCGATGGTCGTTTCAGCCGCGAAGATATATAGGAAATAATCATTTTGATAATTTGGAGGATACATTAATGATGCTCGGACAAGATGGTCCTTGACAACATCAAAAGAAGCTTGTGCAACTTGGTCCCAATGGAAGGGAACCCCCTTTTTCAATAATCAAGTAAATCCTTTAGCCATTTCGGCGTAGTTTGGAATGAACCTTCTCAGGAAGTTAGCCTTTCCTTGAATTTTCTGTATCTGAAGTAAGTTTGAGGGCACAGGAAAATCAAGAATGGCCTAAACCTTCAGTGGGTCTATTTGAATTCCTTCTTTTGATACAACGAATCTGAGCAATCGACCAGAACCAACACAAAACACACATTTGTGCAGATTGAGGTGTATCTTGTAGTGTCGGCATCGTAAGAAAATGGCTCTCAAATGCATTGGGTGATCAATCTATTTTCGTGAATGCACTGGTAAATCATCTAGATATGGTTGAACAATGTGCTTGATGTAGTTGAAAGCATAATCCATTGCTCTCTAAAAAGTTTCCCCAGCGTTCTTTAAACCAAACGGTAGTTTCTAATACGCGAATGTGCCCCAAGGATAGATGAATGTTGTCTTATGTTGGTCATCTGGGCAGATATTGATTTTATTGTAGCTGGAAAATCCATCCATGAAAGAAAATATTTCGCATCCATCACAATCATCAATAATCTGGTCGATAAAGGGTGTAGGATAGTTGTCTTTTGGACAAGACTGATTAACATCCTGATAATCGATGCACACTCTAATTGTTCCTTGTTTTTTCATAACAGGAACGATATTGGAAACCCACTCAGTTAGTGGAACGGGGTAAATGAAACTAGCACGCAAAAGTTTTTTAACTTCTATTTTGATGGCAGCGGCTTTCTTCGGATGAACAAGACGAAGCCGTTGACACACCAGTTTGACATCAGGATACATATTAATAGTGTGTTTAACTATACTAGTATCTATGCCTGGAATTTCCTTGTAAGACCAATCAAATACATCACGAAATTCATGAAAAAGAGGGTGATATAAATCAAGTTCTGATGGAGAACAAGATACACTGACATGAATATTTTCTACAACGCCAGGTTTAGTCAAAATATCGATAGAAATCGTTTCTTCAATATTTGATAAGTTTCGCTCAGATTCAATTGCATTAATCGGAAAAGAATTCGAAAATAAATTTTGAATGGATGGGTGATATAGTTCACTAAGATTATTTTCTTCATAATCTGGAAGATGGGAACAATGATGATAATCTTCCCATGGTTCTCCTTCTGCCATCATAGCTTCCAAAATATTTTCATCTGTCAAAAAATTTGAGGAAAATGGATCAGATGGAGTACCAAAATCTAATGAACGATCAACCCAAACACTTGGCGACGCTAATTTTGGATTTTTTACCCAAGCCAAATAGATTGATTACTATTGTAGCTTAATAGGGTTGAGCGGTAAAACATCATCCAACGTAGAAATATCAGAATCACCCGTACTCTTCCTTAAGCCAGATGGAGTGGAAGAGATCATGTAGCAGGTCTCTATGCTAGCAATTTCTGTCAACGTCGCGGGCGGTGGTATTTCAAAGGTTCCCATAAAAGTGGAATCCTTTAAGAGTCCCACACCAATGTTCTGGATTTCTTGTTGGGGTAAGTGAACATACGGAACGCTTCCAGTTACCTGCGAAGTGGAGGCAAAAAAGGATAATTGATTAATGACTGTAATAGTACCTTTATGAGGAAAGGAAACCATTCTAAAATATGTAGAAAGAATTGCAGTCATCGCATATACCCATGGTCTTCCGAGTAAAATATTATAGTCAAGGGGTCTGTCAACAACCTCAACATCAATACTTATTGTTTTTCCCCCCTAATTCAACTTTCAAGTTGTTAATAATACCACAAAGTTTATATGTTCTTCCATCAAAAGCCTTCAACGTCGTTGATGATTGTGATAATCACGGCGAGCCAAGTGAATTCCAACAGTTTAGAGACATAATGCACGTAGATGCTCCCTCATCAATAATAGTATGATGAACAAGGTGATTGAGAAAATTTACTTGGATGGAGAATGCCAATTCTGTTGGTAGCTGCGGCACATAGCCCGTATGATTAAAGACGACAAGATTAGAATCAGTTGGATCAACTCCACTAATGGCCAACAATAAAGCCTGCTTTTGGGAGGGACAATTTTGTAATACCTCAAGAGCAGACATAGCTAAAGGGGATTGAGCCAAATATTCAACTATATTATAATTTTGTACAGCTCTTGCTCGAGGATTATATGTCGATTTATGAATTACTCCCTTCGGTGGCTTAATCGTCAATTTAGGAATAACTGGAGGTGGTACTGATTCAGTAGATGGATTTTTTGTCAAGGTAGTAGGTTAATCAAGTCGACTACCATAATATTTATTCCGCGTCGACACAAAAATATCTTGTGAAGGTTTTGTACTGGATAACATTAACACTTGGGAACTAGGATCTGGATCCGTGGCAACCAAATTTGCGTCTGGATTTGGAAATGAGTCTGTCAACACAGCTGATGCATTAGAAGTCTTGATGCTTTTTGAGACTTCATCATGGTGAGGAAAATCCCTAACAAAGTTTCCCTTGTTACAGATTATGCATGGATAACGAGGTTTCCATGGTCCTAACGGTTGATCAAATGATCATTCCTATAGGTTAGAATTTTGCTTTTTCTTTGATTTCCCCTTTTTCTTACTTCCTGGTTGCTTATTACTTTTACCTTTGTCAAATGAGACGGCATTTATTTCGGAAGTAGGAGCAAGATCAGATGCAGTAGTGTTGTATGTATTTACAGTGCCTATCAAGTTGTCTCTGGCATGAGAGTCCTTTATTTGAGGAGGAACATTGAAATTAGATTGCAACGCATTTGGTATTTTCTCATAGAGCATGCCAAACTGATTATAAATCAAGTCTAAATACTGGGCACGAGTGATGACTTGCTCTTTTGTGACGACGCCACCTTTAGCCACATCCTCTGTTATATATGGTAACAAGGATTTGATGAACCATTCAGCAATGAGTTGATCATGAACAAATGTCTTAACCATTCATCGATGACGACACCACTCATGAATATGATCTGAAATGTGAGTAGCATTACTTTGTTTGAAGTTGGTCAAAAGTTTCGTTCCATTTTCTTATCTGATCGGTAACTAGAAATGGGTCAAAAATACAGTAGCCAAGGCAGTGAAATTGTCAAATGAAGCTCTAGGTAATTCAATATACCATTTAGTTGCCGGACCTGTGAGCGTTCTCTGGAAAATACGTAATCGAACAGAATCATCATTTAGGGAATTTGATGAACACCATAAATGATAAGTCATAACATGAGTTGATGGGTCTTCTCCAGGGTTTCCATTAAATTTAGGAATGTCGGAGGGTAATTTATGCGGTATCACCGGCCACTAAGGAGCATAATTGATAGGATCATTATTTAACCGGTTTAAATCTGGTAATTCCAAGGTTGCAACAAAAGGAAAATGTTTATTAAGGTCAGGTTGAGCATAGCCAGGATAAGATGGAATTTCTTGGGCAACAAGTCTTTGAGCACCGGCATATGGGATTTGTTGTCGATAACCTAGATAGGGGTTGTTTTGCATGGAAAACGCTTGAGAGTGTTGTTGACCAAAACCTGGATATGTTACTTGTTGAAATGAAGTTTGCGGAATTTGCGCCTATGGCTGCTAAGGGGTCTGTCCACCAATATTATAACCCAAATTTGTATAAGTTGGATTCGGTTGATATGTATAACCAAATTGTGTTTGTGACACCCCTTAAAATGGTGGACTAGCTTGTGAATAAATAATTCCTGATACAGGTTGTTGTAAATTAACCAAAGGATTTTGAGTCTGTGGAACCAACATTTGATGATATTGAGTTGAAGAACTCGCCTGATAAGGTTGATGTACAATATTTTGATGCTGTAACTGGGGTATATATGTATTAACAAGTGGTATTGAAGTGGGTGTAACAGGTTGAATGGGTTGATACGATTGGACAATCGTTTGTGGTTGGATAGGAAAAGTGGGCTGCCATTGAAAAACATTTAAATCAACATTATTCTAACCAAAATGTGACTGAGTACTGTCATATTGGGTAACCAAAGGTTTCCCCCCAACATAAGGAGGATAATAAGAAGGAAAATATTGTTCACCGAATGCTGGGAGTCCAATTGATAAAGGATTTGACCCATAATGACTGGCTTGATATTGCCCTGATGATAGATTTAATGAATCAAGTCGTTCAGTACTAACTATAGGACTACCAGTTAAAACAATAGATGATGACATTGGAAAATACCATGAACATGAAGGTGCACCAGAGAAAGTGCCAAATAATGATTTGTAACCTATTGGGACCAAAGGGCCACCGTGAAAATATGACTATGGTGATGTTGTAAACATTGACAGTGTAGCGAGGGTAGGAGCTGACGTAATTGGAACAGCAGACCCAGCCGAAGATTTTGGTTCAGACATGGTAGTTTGACCAAGTGTATACCCTCAAAAATTGACGGGTGATTGAATGTAAATAGGATCAACAAAATCAGATGGAAACGATTGAGGAAATGACTGGTACAGGTAAAGGTCTCCCCCAAAGTGCGTTTGACTTAAAGGCGTATCAGGTTGAGGGATTTCTTCAATTTCGATTAAACCAGGAGGAAGAACTTCACCGTCAAGCCCAAAATATATTTCAGATGGTTGACTATGTGAAATAGGAGTTTCAATGGTTACGAAACTTTGTGGAATGACCAAGGTAGGAAAAAATTCCGGCTGTTCATATTCAGGATTCAGATGTTATGGCAAAGAAGATATAGGACCTAGATCAATATGTGATTGAACAACGTCGGGTCCAGGAGGTATGGTCTCAACGACTGAATCAATCGTGACCACGAGTAACTGTGAAGGCTCCATTTTGACAAAAGTAAACGAACCGAGATGTGTGGAAAAAATTTGAGCTAACTCTGGATTAAAAAATTATGTTTCTCCAGAGGTACGAATTGTACTTGATTCGGCAGATCGTGATCGCCTTCGCCTACCAGAAATCGCTTCTAGTGGTAAAGGTGGTTTTAAATCTAATCTACGCAAACGACAGGGGGTAGGATTGTGTTCTTCCACGATTACTGATTTATTTTATCCAAAAACAAATAAACAAAAAGAGGGTAATGCTAGGCAAAAAGGATTACCAGGAAATTTTGAACTGCAGAATACCTCTTGGAAAACCAACAAGTACAGGCAGGTAATCTCCCCGAATGTTGTGTTCGGTGTATCACAATTTCAAGGCGGCCAACTCGGTTCACTATGGATGGATAGCACCTAAAATTTGTCCCCCAAATATACCCAAAGGTACGTGGAGGCCCAAGTCCGTATTAGCGTTGTCTAATGCGAAACTTCACAGTGAGAGCACCCCTTTATACTTATCGTACTGTAACATCGCCCAATATACCTAAGAGTACGTGGATGAGCTATGATATACTTACATACGTGGAGTGAGGTATCACACTTGGAATGTATCGCAGATAAGTTAACGACAGATGCTATGTTTTACGACACCGGAACACGTCTCTAGCCTAAACCTCTAAATGTTATCGTTAATGTTCCAAAGCATTGTTAAGTAAATCCAGATTTATTTTATGTTGATCTTGCTTAACAGTTTTCCTTCCAGGTTCACCATGATGATGTATATGAAATTCCTAAAATTAAAGCTAAGAATGATAAACAAACTTTCACTTTCAACTTTTCAATGAAAGACCTAGCTACTAAGGGAAGAGAGCAAGTAATTTGAGAGCAAACAAATCAATGAACAAAAACAAAATCAATGAATCTCAAACTAAATGCAGATTTCCTAATGTTCCTTTTGCAAAAAACACACAATCCTACATGCAAATGCAAGTTTTTATTTTCAGTTTTCTTAATGTTATGAATGCAGAAAGAAAACTAGGTGCACTAGATCAATAATCAAAATGCTTTTGCTTTCGAGAAACAAAGAATACAAACAACAATTTCTCTTTTAAAGGAAAAATGAGGATTTCAACAACAATTTCTCCTATCAAGGAAATGAATACTTTATGACAATTTCCTATTTCGAAAGCAAACGATTCTTAATGCGACCATAAAAATTACTTTGAATTCAACTTGTCAATGATAATGAAAAAAAAATTAAAACAACATTGAACAAATTTTCAGTCAAAGGAGAAGAAATATATAGAGCTACTGGTCAAATAGAGCATTAAACTTTTCAGAACAAGTCAGCAAACAGAACTGAAGCAAAATACAAAGTCAGATTCAAGGGGATTTGTTCCTTTCAAGAGCCAACATAGTCTCCAAAGGGAGACAGTGCTCTGCAATGCAGGCTGACAAGGGAGACGATGCTCTGCAAAGCACTGTGCCCTGACCAAGGGTGCATTAGGCACAGTAAACAAAGAAAAATCTATTGTTTGGCTCACTAACTTTGCAAATTAAGCTCTGAAAATGTCTAATATTTATGTGTAATAGATACTAGGTGGATTTAGAAAGTATATCAGAGACTAAAACACCAAGATTCAAGAGAAATTATCCCCAGTATGGTCGCCAGTTTGTTGGGCCGGAATTGTAATCTACGGATAAACTATGCTTCCCTAGACCGATGTCTAGTCTAGAACAATAGGTGAAAGACTGCACTACCTTTTTTCCTAACTCAGAATAGATATACAGAGAGGATTGGATGCTTACTTGTTTCAGTTGCTTCCAAATGGCTCCTTTCTGTCGCTTCTACTACAGCCTCAACTTCAAGTGGTTTCAAATAGTTGAATGCTTCCTGCAAGAAAGAGCACTAAAAGAGCAGAAGATACAATAATCTAGAGATCTATTCAATTTACTTAGCCAAATCAATTAAGCATAAACTACATTCATCAACCAAGATTTTACAACATGGAAAATCAAAGTAAACATGGATGCATGTAGGGAAAAACAAGAAGTACTCTTTATTGATGATAGAAGGAGAGGTTACAACCTAGTGACTGATTCATCGTGACCTTCCAGCAGAGTTCCCTAGTCTCATCACAACATAAGTCTCTCCACCAGCAGCTCCACAAATCAAACCCTCTATTGAAAATTCTCTAGCATTTCTCTACTCAAATTCTTCCTCCTTGAACACTTAGATCTGTGTTCAATTTATAGATGAACTGTAGGTTGTTTTGCAATAAATTTCATTCCAAAAATAGGCAAGACATGTTTTCCAGTCATGTAGATGTCAAATGGACACTTGGATCCGAAGCATGACACATGTGAACCCTTCTAGAAGACACTGGCCAAGTGGAGATTCTGGAACAATGATAATTTCGCTCCCAATGTGACCAATGCACCTTTGAATGTCAAAAAGTGCTATGCAGAGCAGCCTTGAATGGAGCTACCTACATATGCAACGCACTTAGGCCCCTTAGAGCCTGCGTTGGTGAGCTCCCACATGTTTAATAATAAGCTTCAAACCATGGAAAAGCCTTGCTTTGATGAAAGTCTTGTTTGATTCATGAATGTTTCATGTCTTAGGGCATATAGCAACTGAGATGATAGGGAATGATAGACCCTTTGATCATCGGTCCTGGAGATGATGTCCAGTTAACCAGGTCATTGGGAATGGTGCCCAAATTGACCTATAACACCCTAGCTTGTAGATGGCCACAAAAATATAGAAGAGGCTACTAAGTTGGGAGTTATTATCTATTTACTAATCTATACTTGAGATACACTCTTGATGGGAGGATTAGATCAAAGGAAAAGGGATGGAAAATCCAAGGTAGCATAGGATAGAATTTGAGAGTTTTACCTGAGGTAAATATTTGTAACAACTCTTGGAAACTTCTGGAAGAGGAAGCTTCAGAAATATTTTTATTTTTCCCAAATTTATAAAATCAACACACCCCAACATAGGGAAACATGCTAGTGATCAAATCTATCCAAAATGGGACAACCTATTGGTGAACACATTTCCACAAGCTTACACATTGTTTTGGTCCTTAAAATGTCTAAATTGAGGTAGTTTTAGGCAGAAACTATGGGATTAAGGAGAGGCATGCTTAGGGCTTTATGTAATGATGATGACCAAGGGTAAAAGGATTTTGATTGATCTACTTTGTAGGTTGATTAACCAGATGTGACAAAATGGCTTGTATCTAATTTCCCCCTAAAATGCAAAGTCATAAATGGAAACTGATGAGTGAAGTGCTTTACTTTGTGACAAGTGAGGATCAAGAACAACCAATGAGATCATCTTCTGTTACAATACATTTATATCATGAAATATTTTCTAAGGGAGGCATGCCAATACTCAACACATAAGCTAACACTACATGTACAATGATCAAAATACATGTCCATTGATGAAAAATGGTGGACCCATGACTGTATGAGTGATCATAGCCATCATAAATTGTGATCTTGTATTAATCCTAAAATTGCAGCCCAGATCGATGAAACTAGATCTAGGGTCTTCCATCTCATTCACATGACCATCCAATGAATGAGTCTAACCATGTGAATCAATGAGCTAGAGTCAAACATGGTATACGCCATCAATTATTGACCAATGATTTAATTTCTGAAAAAACGCAAGAGAAACCACCAATTATGTTAATTTCTCTCAAGTTAATACAATACAAACTATATTGTGTGAATTAATGAGTTGAATTAAAACACCACACATAATCTTTCAGTCGAAGGAAAATGATGTAAACTTGTCGTCAAGAGCGAGGAAAATTTCCATTGATGTATGCAACCACCAAGGTACCAAAGGGTTTCTGCTAAGTCAACTTCCTAGATAATGAGTTGACGTCGACAGGAAGCAACCCATCGTAGGAAGGCCTTGATGTATCCCCCATCAATGACATGAAATGGGTACCATGATTTGAGACAGAATGATGATGATACGAAACTGGATCAGGAACGAAAGACATGGAATTAAGGCTTAAGAGTATTGTAGAAGATATTGATCGAATGACTTCTCTTGAACACAAGGGCGATACTGAATGGAGTTGGAAACATTGAACAAAAACTAAAAATGGAGACTTTAAAAATGGTATAGTGAACCAAAAGGCAAGTAGATTTCCCAACCCAACATCCACAAAGATGAAGTGGAAGAGTGTCGTGTTGAAGAGTGACTCGATGCCATTAACATGTAGAGTACACTATTTTTCCAATTTCCCCAACCATATTGACCAGTGCCTCTTTATTTTTAGAAAGCTTGAGGTGTATAACATATGCTTGATATGTAATTTCATCCTTCGGATAAATCCCTCTGAGTATTTTTAAAGAACCTTGAGAAGGAGTGGTCCAGTCTCGTCATGTTCGACAAGTACATCATTTTTTGATGTTTAACGAGTCCATTGAAGGTTTTTAATTCACATATTTTTCATGTTTAGAGATTCTGAAAAAGAGAAAAAAAATAAAACTCCATAAGTTCATTTTCTTAGATAGTCCCTTGAGTTCAAAAATGTAGAAAACAATATTGAGGAGAACCTATTATCCATGCTTGACTAAGGTATTCCTTTTTCATAAATAGTCTATCTCAGTCCGGAAAAGGGTTAAAATTATACTGAGTAGACATATTTTCATTTAATTTTACGAGTTTGAAAAGACAAGTTCTTTACAATCTTTTCATATTTTGGGAGTCTAAAAATATATAAAATATAACTCCAAGGGGTTCCTTTTTCATGAATTTACGGAGCTCGAAAAAGTGATAAAAGTATACTCCTCAGTTAAAATGATTTGTTAAAACACAAAAAAATCCATTAAACATTTGTTGACCTACTTAGAACACCACAAAAAGTATTAAAATACATGTTTCATGATTAAAAAATGAACCATTTCTAGGTAAAAGCATTAAATATGAAAAAATAATGAAAAAATGACCAAAAGTAATCAAATGACTATTCATTTTTTACCATTTCATATTTATCTTCAACAGTGAGAGCTTTAAGTAATTTTTTCCCTCGACATGTTGTAGCTGATTGTGGCCAATCTGGTGGATCATTTCAAGATTCGTCACTACGAGGTAGGAGATAAAACCTTTCTCTTTCATTTCATGGTTTCATTTTGTGGTTTCATACAAGTTTTCTGGATTTTGAGGGTATCTAGGTTTTAAAAACACGCCCTTAGACCAACGCAAACTCCTCAAGTCAAAAGGAGTGTTGCATATAGGTGTTAATGCACTGTAGGGACGGTGCAAGTCACTTTCCTCCCGCATAAGGCAACTCTCGACACAAATCCCAAGTTAAATTCAATAGTTTCCCTCAAACTTTATCCAAATGTTTGCATGAAAAGGATCCTAATGAATCTCTTGTTGATGTTTCAGATCTTCCTTAGCACAAAATTTCCTTTGTATGGAGAGAAAGAGAAAGAGCATGAATAATATAACTTTAATGTAGAAAATGATCCTACAACCTTTCACACACTTAAAAAATACGGATTGCTAATTTTTTTCTAGTTACTTGGGATAAGGCAACAAATGGAATTACTTGAGTTCCTTGTTTGTTCATGGGATGTGCAAGCATAGGTATTCAAGTTAGGGGAACATCTTCTCAAGATAAAAGTGGAAGAAATATATTTTCTGACAGGTTTATCCATGAGAGTACCCCCATATCTCTCTTAGGTGGGAGAAGGGGTGGAGAAACGATGAAATACTATGTTGCCACTTATTTCAGACCTTGAGCCCAGTCGACTAGAGATGGAAATAACAACATTATATATGTGACTCGTTTTCCTTTGATAACAATCCTATTCATCATTTCCAGATTGGATGGTAGCACTACACTTCATGTATCTAGTATATTATACATGCAACATGGTTTAGAGTGTTTGGAGCCAATAGTATTCAACTAGAGTGAGGGGGTGTTGGTCAATATGAAAAAAAATTGTCTAAAGAAAATAAAGGAAACTTAAAAACTTTGGATATGGTTCAATTTTGGTTTCTTTTTCCTTAGAGCAGATTCCATTATTACAACCTCATCATATCACACCTGATCCTATCGATCTGAAGGCTTCAAGGATGAGGAGGTGGATAGAAATTATTACCTGATATGCATGTTTGTCAGTGGTCAACTTCTCACCAACCGTTTTCAGGCGATTGTGTATACATTTCATTATGATAGATTATTATCCGTACACAGGGGTGGATTTTTGTGATGACCTTGAGCTCATGCTTCCTGAGGGTGAGCAGTGGGGTGTTATGGGTAATATATTTTAACCATTAAATTTTTTTAAGAGTTTAACAAAAAAAAAATAATGTTTTTTTATGTTTTTGAGACTAAACTATTGATATGTTCATGTAAATGTTGGGCCCAATTGAACCATAGGTACTTCATATATTCGTTGTACGGGATATCCACAATAGGAAGTAGCACCAGTATAGGTCGCTACTGTAAAACAATATGTACTACAATATCTCAGTATAGTTGAGACCCTAACAGAGGTGGAGCACCATATGGAGGGGTTGACACACTAGATAGATGACACCGTGGTCGATCAGATCCCTATGTGACTTCAGAGATACAATATTGGAGTGCCTATACGTATTGGTCAACTACTGTGCAAGATATCTGGTGCAGTGGCATACTATCATGAGCACCATGATTATTCAATTTTGTTTCATAGTCGTATCTGCATATAGTTTTTGATATGGATTGTGTGGCCATATGTGTCTTGAACAATTTTTTTGTAAAACAAAACTTTATACATATATCTATATTTAGTGTTTCTACATTCCTTTTATTGTTTTAAATGGATGTGATGTGTATTGAAACTGATTTACATTTGTTGCAAATGTCTATCTAAAACATTATTAGCTAGCACATTTGTTAATTTATTTATATTTCTAGAAATATGTTGATATTGGATTAAATACAAATGTTTTTCTAGAAGGGGAACCTGTAAGAACATGCAAAGGATGGTAGGACTTATGACTGAATAGACATTAGTCAATTGTAGTACCCTAATTTTTTATTTAAGTCTGATGACTAAACGGAAGATACCATATGAAATAGCAACATAAAATAGCTCGATCAATGCGCTATGCTCAGGGAAGTTGTTGGTAGAATGATCGATACAAATCCCTCATAGACTCACTAACTTGGAATTTGGAGCAAAGATAGCCCATGCTACAGAGGATATATTTTGAGTACTATGACTAGCACCAAGCATAACCTACATATGGTTCAAGGGATGCAACACCTGTGAACCAAACATGAATGGGATTAACAAAAATCATAGGAAACTCTAAAGAGACACACTGCAAACACACTGAACAAACCTATAAACAATATGTACACAATGTACTATGCGTGAGATCAAGCATGATATTTCTTAAGGTACAACCCATTCCTAAGTTGCGCCAGTGGGAATGCATAAAAATAGACTAACTCATAGGCCCATTTAGCAAGAACAAACTTGAAAATATATGGACCTAAAAAAATAGGTTGGAACTTCCCTAATCCTAATTTTTCATACTCTTGGTCATATAAAAGGACAAGGTCTCCTTTTGAGAAGACACGAGGGTTAACACTTTTGTCATACTGCGCCTTGATACGTTTCTTATAGGCTTCATTAGTCATGACATTGTCTCTTTGAGTCTCATATAAACAGGTCAGATGTAAGAGACGTTCCTCTTCTACAGAAGTCGGAGGAAGAAGTTATATAGCCAGTTTCACTAATTGAATCTCACATTCGATTGGGAGGATTTATTCCAAACCATAAACCAATCGGAAAGGAGTGAATCCAGTATCATTCCTAATAGAGGTTCGGTATGCCCACAAGGAATCATAAAGAAGCAAGTTCCAGTATAATTTATGGACACCTATCATACATTGAAGCATCATTTTGAGAAAATTTTTAACGACATCAACCTTCCTATTAGCCTGAGGGTAGTAGGGAGTGTAAATTTCAAGATAAATTCCCATCATGGCAATAATTTTGGTCATCATGCTATTTTTAAATTACTTCTTGCGATCCAGAACACCAAACTATGTGATGACATGGTTTCATAAAAAATGATCATTCGTTTCATGAGTAGTATTAAATGTAGGCATCACTCAACCCATTTAGTAAAATAATCTACCGCTACAATGATATAGTTATGCCCCTTGGTCATGAAATCAATACCCCATTTCTGAAAAGGACCTATATCAATAACAAGATGCCATGGATTTGGTAGAGCATGGATCTTACAATCATAAATTTGGCATGCGTGACAAATTTGGACAGTAATAACACAATCGCAAAATATGGTGGGCCAAAAGTAACCAGCACGTAGGATATTTTGTGTGGTGGTGTATCCATATAAATGACTACCACATGTCCCTAAGTGGCATTCATTGAGGACTTTCTTGGCATCCTCATGTGTGAGGCACCTTCAGAAAATCGCATGAATACTACAACAATAAAGGGTATCGCTGATGATGATGTAGTTCTTGGCTTGGTGTCAAATACGTTGTTGTTTGGAGCGAGAGGTATCGGGATAGAAAGTCTAGTTCTAGAGATATATGAGGATGTATCCATACCAAGGGTAATATAATGATATCACAAACAACGAATTTTTTGGGATGGGATCCTTAGATGTTGATTCGAAATCAGCATAGGGAAGGTCGCATATGAGCTCAATGAAAACTAATGATTTCTTTCATTTGGATTTGATGAACTCTAAATCAAACTCTTGTAGGGTAACGATCCATTTAGATTATTTCCCCCTCGGAAATTGACCTGAAAAAATGTATGTCATAGGGTTTCAATCATAAACGATCGTAATTTTCTGGAGCAAGATATAATGACGAAACCTTTGGATGGCTTGAATGTATTCCAAAGATAAATTTTCCACATGGCTATACTTGATTTCGGTATCATTAAGATTCTGACTCAAATAATATATGGGATGTTCAGTCCCTAGATCATCTTCTTGGACCAATATCAATACTATAATATTAATGGAAGCAGCAAGATAGAATAAATCTTCATGTCGATAGTCAGGGGGATATAAGAGAGATGTCTGAAATAATACATCTTTCAAGGCATCAAAAAAAATTTGAGTAGTGTCATCCCAATGGAAGAGAATCCTTTTCTTAAGCATGTGAGTGAATCCTTTGGTCAACTCAACATAATTAGGGATAAAACTCCGCAGAAATTTAACCTTCCCTTAAAGTCATTGAAGTTGAACAAGAGAATAAGGAGTAGGCAAGTCAATGATTGCCAGAAATTTCATAGGATCGATTAAAATTCCATGTTTTGAAATGAAAAAAACCAAGAAGTCAACTAGAATTAACACAAAACACACCTTTGTGTGGATTAAGACGAATATTATAGTGTTTGTACCATAGGAAAATGGCCCTAAGATGTACCAAGTGATCAACCCAATGTTTAGAATGAGCGGGGAGATCGTCCAAATAAGGTTTCACGATATGTTTAATGTCATGAAAATTATAATCCATAGCCCATTGAAATGTATCCCCAACATTATTTAAACCAAAAGGGAGTTTTTGGTAAGAAAAAAAAATACCCCAGGGACAAATAAATACAGTCTTAGTTTGATCTATTGGTAGAGTGTTGATTTGATTATAGCCAAAGAAACCATCCATGAGCAAATATATCTCACAACAGGCACAACCATCAACAATATGATCAATAACGAGATCAGATAATTGTCCTTTGGACAAGCACGGTTTACATCCCAATAATCGACACATACACATATTGTACCTTGTTTCTTCATGATAGGGATGGCATTTGATACCCAATCGGTCAAAGGAACAAGATAGATGAAACCACCACGAATAACTTTTTCAACCTCATCTTTAATCCCAACAACCTTCCTCGGATGGACCAGACGAAGGCACTATAAAACTAAATTAGCATTGGGATACGTTCTAATCTCATGCACCACTATATTTGGATCGATGCCTGGAATTTCTTCATAAGTCCAAGAAAAGACATCTCGAAACTCCTGAAATAGGGCTTTACAGGTGTCAATCTCATATGAAGAACAAGACGCACCAATATGTATATTTTTGAAAATACTCAATTTAATAAAGATATCAATAGGTATTGTATCCTCTATATTCGAGAGGTTCTTTTTGGAATCGACTTCATTAATAGAGATGGAACTCGTAGATGACTTGACGATCTTGGGTAGGTACAAATCACTTAGATGATCCTCAATGGAATCTGGTAAGGAGAAACGATGGTGATGATCGTCCCATGATGCATCGTCTGGCATTATGATCTCCATGATGATCTCATTAGTGGGTAATACATGAGAGAATAGATGATAATATGAGCCATAATATAGTAAACAATCGACCCAATCCATCAAACAAAAGGAATCAGAACGAGTTGCACTATTGAAAATGGAACCAAGAAAGGCTTATAATTTAATTTTCCCTTGAATTAAATTAGAATAAAATTGTAATTCCACATCACATGACATCTTGTACGAGTTAACTAACTTAGGATTACTTATTTTGTTTAGTTAATTCGAGTTAAGGGTCAAACTAGAGGCATGTAGAGTGTCACCTACTTTTTAGGAGCCCTGGTTGAGTTTGTTTTGAGTTGTAATTAATTAACTCACTCTATCCAATTTAAAGTCGGTTTAGCTAGTTCTAACTTATGGAGGAACTGGAGAGAGGTCAATGTGTGAAAATTAGATTTAATTCGCTTGTAGTGATCAATTAGATAACTGATAATTCACTCATGACTAACTCATGCATGCCAGTTATGAGAAAGAACCAGTTTATATTGGAGTTAAAGGGAAGTGTACTATCAGTTGTATAATCATCCAATTATACATGTGGTGCATGGAGTCAGAGGAATAGCCTTGATGTATTGTGTAATCATTATTGGGGAATTTCCTTGTTAATAGGGCCTAATAACCCAAGGAAATAGGGATTCCTGAGGCGAAGAAATTGGTTAAGTATCGAACCAATCTTTCCTAGGAATCATTGAGACAGATAAAGATAGTGCAGAGGTTTCACAACTTAGAGAAAAGCATTGTAATATTCTCATATTCTTTGGCTTATGAAATATACAGATACCGTGGTTTTTAGCTAAGGCTTTCCCCATAAAAAATTTTGTGTTGTGCGATTGAAATTATTTCTCTTTCTTGTTCATGTGATTATGCGATTGTAATTGGTTTCTGCAATTTTTAGAGTATATTCAAGTATTTTGTTTTATCATATTACAAGATTGGTTGAATCTACGTGAATTTTCTACACACACAAGCCGAATATATTTCTTCATAATCAAGCTCGATGAGGCTAAGCTGCATTCATATGCCTAAACTATCGATGTTAGTCTCATCTAGTACTACCCATGGATCGGATGGAATAGTAGAAAACGATATTATATTTATATAAGTAACCAAAGGTGATCTGTCAGGAAATGAAGGAGGAGGAGGCAAAAAGGTTCCCATATGCGAGGAATCCTTAAGTAGTCATACACTAACATGCTAATTAAAGTGTAGATTTTCCCCTACATGAGGTAAAATTCCTGTAACATGAGTATCATAGGTGAATAAGGTGAGTTGGTAGATGGCCACAATTTTTCCCTTATGAGGAAATGCAATCATATGAAAATAAGTAAAAATGATAGTGTCCATGGCATAAACCCACGTGCGACCCAATAGAATATTATAATCAAGATTTCTGTCAATAACTTCAACTTCTATGGATATAATCTTTCCCCCTAATTCCACTTGTAGTGAGCTTAAAATACCACATGGTTTATACGTTCTTCCATAAAAATATTTCAATGTGGTAGGTGACTGACTCAATTGAGGAAAACCAATCTCCTTCTAGCAAGAAAAAGACATGATACAGGTGGAGGCTCCCTCGTCCACAATAGAACGATGAATTTTCTTAAAAATAACGACAACCTAGATCATAAAATCCAATTGAGATGGGAGTCAAGGGGAATAGTTCTCATGATTAAAAATAAATAGGTTGGAATCCAAAGGATCAACACATCTGTTAGCAAAAATCAAAGCCTTCTTCAAGGTAGGATAGTTCTGCAACACCTCGAGAGTCGACATAGCTGATGGATATTGATCCAAGTCTTCAACTACGTTGTAATTTTTAGCAGCTCTCGCATGAGGGTTGAAATCAAATTTATGAATAACGCCCTTTAAAGGCTTAATGGTCAATTATGTAGGAATCGTAGGAGGAGTGCGATCCGATGGTGTTGAACCGGTAGGTTGACCAGTAGCCTGACCATTCAGGAGATTAAAATTACCATAGTCCTTATTTTAGGTAGCCATCATAATATCGTATTTAGGCTTTGTGGATGAAAGCTTCAAAACCGTGTTAGAAGAATTAGGTTCCTGAAAAACCATGTGAGTGTTCGGATTAGGAAACGGGTCGGTCAAAAAATGGGTGAAGTGGAAGATTTCAGAATATGTTCACTTTTGCTAAGTGAGGATATTCATGAGTAAATTGATCCATGTTACAAATAAAACATCGATAACGAGGATTTTGTTTCTCATCAGAGGACTGACATATTTGTTTATCCTGTGGTGAAGAATATTTCTTTTTTTTTGCTTTACATTTATTCTTACTTCCTGGTTGCTTTTGATATTTACCTTTATCAGAATGAGTGAGATTTATCTCATAAGTAGAATCTGCACGAGAATTGGATGGAGGGTTTTGGGCAGATGCGGTGAGAGCAACACCAAATGGTTTACTCGCCGACTGCGAACAAGAAGAACCAATCACGCCATAAATAGCATGAGATTATTTACAAGGGAATTGAGGAACAATTTTCGCAGGTCTCAAAGAATTTGGTATTTTTTCATAAATCATGCCCGATTGGAGAGATCCAAATATTGTGCATAAGAAATCACTTTCTCTTCGGTCATGACTCCTCCTTTAGCCACATCCTTTGTTATAGCTGCTAACAGAGATTTGGTGAACCATTTCTCTAAACATTGATTGGGAACATATGTATTATCCAACCAGCGACGATGCCACCATTCATGAATGTGATCTTAGATGTGAGTGGAATATGAATATTTTAATTTGGTAAAAAGTTTATAGTCTCATATCCAGTGGTTAAGGAATCGAAATCATGAAACGAAGCTCTAGGTAGTTCAATATGGCATCATAGTTGTGGTACCTATAAACGTATGTTGGAAAAGACGTAATCGAATCAAATCATCATTAATTTCGAAGAACACCATAGAAGATAAGGAATTACATGTGTGGAAGGGTCTTCTCTAGGATTCCCATTGAATTTCGGAATGTTAGAGGTAAATTTGGTAGGAATTATCAACCACCAAGGAGAATGAGCAATAGGGTTATTCGTGAGCCAGTCAAATATGGAATTTCATGATTAGCCGCAAATGGAAACTTCCTATTAGAATATGGAGGAGGATAACCTAGATAAGATAGGATACCCTGGACAACAGGTACTTGCGTTCCATAATAATGAGGGTTTTGATAGATAGGAACCTCGGTACCATAATAAGGAGGCTTATGATAACCAGTATACGGATATCCTTGTTTTCCAACTCCAGGCTACCCTGCAAAGGTTGGAACAACTATTTGGATTTGTTGACCTAAATAAGGTGCTTAAGAGATACCTTGAAAAGGTTGATATTGTTGCCATGTGGGATTGTGCATCATTCCCAGATAAGGTGAGTTAGGTGGGGGTTGCGCCATACCATATTCAATTCATCCTACATGAATTTGAGGGATTATTTGTCCAAACTTTTGAGACTGTAAGTTACTTTGTTAAGGTTGAGTGAGTGGGATCTGCGAAGTACCAGATACCATTAGAACGAATTGCAAGTTACAGTTGCACATTACACAACTGTTGGAATGAACTGCACCGTCAAGAGGGCTGGAGTTGTAGCCTGTTGCCAGGTGATGGAATATAACTAACGGCTGATGTAAATGATCTCTCCAAAGTGAGGGAAGACCCCTCACAAGATTCTAAGCTGAAATACTTGGAACTTCCTTCCTCCACTAGATCTACCTAGTTGTACTAAGAAATTCCTGAAGGAACTGTTGCTGCATGGAGGTATAAAATGTTGGCCTGATGCTAGATATCACAAATTTTCTCTTGGAAGACTGAAATGGAAGCACAAGATGAAAGGATGAACCCTCCACCGGTTTCTTAGTTGAAATGCTAATAACTACCTTCTTCCTCTCAAACCCTAAGACAGGAATGTGCAGAAGAGAGGGGTTGAATGTGGCACCAATGACGGATGATGAATTGCTGCTCAAAATAACCTTCCCAAAGTAGGCACTCGAATTCCCCTGTGGGTAAGGTTGGTATTCCTGCTCAGAAACACCTGTGTGCTAAATAGCACAGCAGACTTAGCTAAACAGTTTAACCATGCAAAGAATGTCAAACGATAATACAATATCAAAATCCAGACTTATTTGCTTTGTTGCTCTCATCTTCCTTATATGGTTGTGAGCCTTCCCTAGCCTTGGCCCACCTCATAACTACACTGCACATGTGGCCACTAGTATCCATGAAGACTGTGTTGTCTCTCCATGATCTCCATGATCTCTGTAATTAATCTCCACTCCCTCCATCATGTGTGCATTTAATGCGCCACTTCCTCCATCATTGCATCATTAATGCTCCATGATATTATTTTTATTCCTCCACTATCTCCATCATCTTCCTCATTATCTCTTCATAATCTCCATTCTTCCTTTATTAATGAACTGCCCCACTACTCCATGATGTTGATCTACTATCTACTAACCCACATTCACATAACAAAGTGGATTTTATTCATTTATGGGGTTTATGGGTCCCTCCACCCTTTTATTTACTAAACCAATTAATAAAAGTAAGAACTCTAATATTCCAATTAACTGATGGAAAATTGGGAATATTACAGTCCTCCCCACCAAAATGTTTCTTGTCCTCAAGCAACTTCAAAAGTAGATGCTACAGTAATCCATCTCCCTCCACATGGAATCCTCATATGGAAGGTACCCCCATCTGATACAATGTGCTATGAATTCCCAGCTCCATAATTGCCTCTCTAGAATGTCTAGAATGGCTTCCAACTGTGTAGTTAGTTGCCTCTCCTCATCAATGAATCTCCAAGTGGCAACCATTTTTTGTCCAAGAACCTCCTCTATGCATGAGATATATGAAGTGGAGTGGTTTCTTCCCCAAGTATAAAGTCCCAACTCATGAACCATCTCTCCAAACCATGCAACATAGAGTGTAATGTATCTCTCCATGCTCCCATCATTGGCCCTGTTGGCCCTGCTTGCTCCAAGCATCATCTCAACATTGTGCAAAATAGGAAATAGAGACATATGGGTTGACATGTGAAATTTCAGACCATACTCTCTCATTAGCAGCCACCGCAGCAATGCCTCTTGCTTCCATACCACACCATCATCATACCAAGTAGTGTGTACATACTCTCTCAAGAGAAGCTACCGCAACAATGCCTCTTGCTGCCACACCACCTCATCTTCATACCAAGTGTGGTGGCCATACTCTCCTAACACAAGAAAACGTAGTAAGGCCTCCTGCTCCCATCCTACATCATCATTATGCAAAGTATGGCAAAATTTCATCCCATGTTCTCCCAAGAGTAACCAAAGCAGCAATGACTCTTGCTGCCACCTCACATCATCATAATACAAGTCATGGAGCAACAACACACTGATTGACATGTAAAATGTCACATCATCCCAACATAATAAAGCTCCTTGTTGCCACATCATGTGAGTGCCATGAAATGTCTCAAACAATAACACACCCATTGACATAGGATATGTCATGTGATGGCCAAACTCTCTCAAGAGTAACCTGTGCAGTCATCCCTCCTGTTGTTACATCTCACCAGTAATATACAAAGCATGGATCATACAAATATGAGATGTTGGGTAGTAACCATACTCACCCAAAAGAAACCAGCGTAGCCATGCTTCTTGATGCCTTGTGTCATAGATCTTCAAGTAGCTCACCAACCACTTGCTCATCATCCTCACCCATCCATCCAACTCTAGGTGATGACTCCTATCATGCTCCTTCTTGGTATCCACCCAATGGAGAATACCATCCTCCCCAATCTGATGACTATCTTTGCGCTCCATGATTGTTGAAGTGCACCCTCCTTGAGGTTTCTCCATGATAACCTCTCATCGATGACCCGATAGAATCCATAAGATTATGAATATGTTGTAGGTAGAAACTTCTCTTTGAGTTGTGAGATTATCATCAAGAAGGCTTCATCCTGATAATGGAAAATACTATCCAACATAAGATGTCTACCATCTATCATCTGTCTCTCCAATGCTTCATGACTGAAGCGGTCATCGGAATGCTCCAAGAATAGTTGGGCCCCCAACTCATCACTGCTCCTCAGTGACAGCGTTTTTGATCTCCATGGTGGTGCATCTGTTGTCTCATGGCCATACACAATGTTGAACTCATAGCCTGACATTGTGCTAATTAGTACTATGCTCAATATCCCATCCTCTAAAACTCCACACTTGAACACAAAATGTTGTGTGTAGCTCAACACTAAAAAACTGGGATGATTATACATCTCCTCCTTGAACCAATCAAGGATCCTCTGCACAGTAATAGTCTTTTGCTCCAAATCAGCAATATGCTCTAATCCTTGGTTATGCAATTTCCCTGAAGGCATGACCCCACAAATATCCATCTGATGTGATGAAATAATATGGGGTGTTTTCATACCTTGGAACAACTAATGTTTGGGAACATCTTGCAAAGCTACAAGATTTCCTCCAACAGGTGCAATGGCTTCTCCAATTGTTGGTGATGGTGATGGTTGCTCCTCTACTATTGCACCAGCGTTGGTATTAGCCTCCTCTTCCTCATGCATGGGACTCCCAATATCAAGAGATCAATACCATCTTGCAAAGACGCAAGTGCTCCTCCCACTGATGCAAATACATCTACTGCAGCTGGTGATGGTGGTAGTTTCTCTGCTCTCGGTTTATCTACGCTGACATCTCCCTTCTACTCCTCATACACTTTCTCTTTATTGTCGGAGAATGTCTCAATGGAATGTGCCTTCAAGTTTCTTCTATCAAACATCTCTACCAATATTTGAGTGAACTCTGCATATGCAGTCACTCTTGCATGTTTCAATCTGCCTAACCACCAATCATTTTCTTCACCCTCAAGGTGTAGCGCTACAATATGAACAACCTCTGCTTCCACTACTTGGTGTAGCTAGAGGAATGCATCTAACTTCTCCATCCAAGCTTTTGTCGTGCTTGTGGATGACCCATCAAATGTTGGCAGAAATAATCTATTCTGCATATTTCCTCTTCTTCTATTGTTGTTGTGGGGTCTCTGGTTCTCTTTAATATGGAGAAACTGCCGAAAATTCATGTTCTCTTTGAATGCTCTAGATTCATATTTTTACTCTACAATATAATCACTTAGAGTCTCGTGCTCCAAATATCCTCCATCTCCGTGTCATTCATTTCCTTATGCAAGGAAAGTGGGCATAGTAGGGCATTGTGGAACTTTCTACATTGTTGGTTGCTTATAGTGCTCAGACCTTCTCCATTATGAAGCCCTCTTGAGGTTTCCTTTTGCCTTTCCCTTCTCATTTATTTGATCTCCATGGTGAGATTCTACATAGATCTGAAGAGAAGTGTGGCAAAACTCAATCCTTCCACCATTGAAGACTTCTTCTTTTTCTGATTTTTCTTCTTATTCCTCTGATGTCATGAAATTACCACAAGCTAAGCCAAATATCATGCTCTAATACCACTTTAATATTCCAAAATGGAAAATACATGAATATAGAACATCTACAGCATTCCAAATAAATAAAAACAGGAATATAACACTAAAATCTGGAAAATGTCAAAAATAATGTTGCAACATCAAGACATTATAACCATGAGCAGAAACAACTGAGTCATATACTAATAAACAATAGAAAATATAAAGTACACAGTGATCCAAAGAAGATGCACTCAAGCCAATAAGAAGTGGTTGAAATACACTAATGAAAACTAGGACTGGAAATGTTGTGATGATACTGCTGCTGCTGGTGGAAACTACTACTACTGGGAAGAAGAAACATGTGTGGGAGGTTGCTAGAGTGCTCAGAATGATTCGGTATTTTAACCATAGATTCTACTCAAAAATCCCAGAAATGGTTTTTCCATATTTTAAATTTGGATTTTCGACCCTTTTTGGGTTGCCAACTACACCCTTACTGGCTGACTTATGCACTCCTCCTAGGTAACTGCTGAGATGGGGCTGAAATAATGATCTAACTGTTGCAATATCACCTAATCATCTCAACACATGAAGGGTTGGTCCCTTCTCTTGATCTCCAAGCTAGAAGCTTGAGATCTAGCTCCTCCTTCCTTAGCTCAAGTTGCAGTTGCACACTGCACAATTGCTGAAATGAACTGCACTGTGAAGAGGGATGAAGATGTAGCTTGTTGCTAGGTGATTGAATATAGCTCACAGCTGATGGAAATGATCTCTCCAAAGTGATGGAAAGAAGCCTCACAGGATTCCAAGCTGAAATACTTGGAACTTCCTTCCTCCACTGTATCTACCTAGTTGGACTGCGCAATTCCTGAAGGAACTGCTGCTGCATGGAGGTATAAAATGTTGGCCTAATGTTGGATATCACAAAGTTTCTCCTGGAATACTGAAACAGAAGCACAAGATGAAAGGATGAACCCTCCATCAGTTTCTTAGCTGAAATACTAAGAACTTCCTTCCTCCTCTCAAACCCTAAGACAGGAATGCGTAATTCCTAAAGTTGTATATGCAGAAGAGAGGGGATGAATGTGGCACCAATGTCGGATGATGAATTGTTTCTCAAAATAACCTTCCTAGAGTAGGCACTCGAAGTCCCCTGTGGGTAAGGGTAGGATTCTCGCTCGGAAACACTCGTGTGCTAAACAGCACAACAAACTTAGCTAAACAGCTTAAGCATGCAAAGAATTTCAAACGAAAATACAATATCAAATTCTAGACTGATTTGCTTTGCTGCTCTCATCTTCCTTATATGGTTCTGAGCCTTCCCTAGCCTTGGCCCACCTCATAACTGCGTTGCACATGTGGCCACTAATCTCCATGAAGATTGCATTGTCTCTCCATGATCTCCATGATCTCTGCAATTAATCTCCACTCCCTCCATCATGTGTGCATTTAATGCACCACTTCCTCCATCACTGTATCATGAATGCTCTATGATCTTACTTTTATTCCTCCACTATCTCCATCATCTTCCTCATTATCTCTCCATAATCTCCATTCTTCCTTTATTCATGAGCTGCCCAACTTCTCCATGATGTTGATCTACTATCTACTAACCCACATTCACACAACAAAGTGGATTTTATTCATTTTTGGGGTTTATGGGTCCCTCCACCCTTTTATTTACTTAACCAATTAAGAAAAGTAAGAACTCTAATATTCCAATTAACTGGTGGAAAATTGGGAATATTAAAGTCTTATTGTGGCCATGATAAGATTTTTTATTCATTTAGCTAAATCAACCTCCAGGGAAAAATATTTCAGCCTTACTCAAGAACTGTAAACATATGGGTTCCAAATCCGAATGAACTAGTGACAAGTTAGATTGGAAGAATAGAAGTGAGATAAGGGGAATATAATGTGTCATGGAAAGTGTAAAGTATGTTGTAAGGGGAATATGAACATGTTATATCAATCCAGGTATCCCAAATAGTTTCATTACTATAACCATAAGGCCTCAAGAGAGGTCCCATTAGACTATGGATAAATATTAACCCCCTAGTAAGGTGAGAGAACGAATTTCAAGATCGTTAATCTTCCAAATCATCCTTTTATACATACTAAATGCACAAAATAAACAAGTATAAGCACCTGAATGCAACATGATCAAAGAATATTTTGAAGGGAAACCCACCTTCAACCAAATGTAAATTCCAAATGGTGACAAGCACATGATTTATGAAAATGGTGGAGGCACATGGAGTATCATCGTCAAATGGTGTTGTCAAGGATTGTTGACTAGTTGGATGTTCGCGTGGTTTTAAAATGTAGGAGAAACATTTTCTCTTATGGGGTTACCCATTTTGGTGGGTAACATACCCTAAAATTGAATATTCATAAACAGAATTATATATTTTCAAAAGGCATATTCATGCTCATATTAGAAACAGTATGGAAGACTCTCAAATTGTGGAAGAAATCTAGGAGAGTAAAGGGGGTGGGTCTAGGGTTATGAACATTTTATGAGCAATTGTAGCCAATTGGTACACAAAATCACTTGATATTGAAACACCAATTCACATGGTTGATTCAAATTCTTGCATGTATTAACAAAAAATGATTTGTACCCAACCGCATAATTTTGAATTCTTGCATTATATCTTTAAAATCTTAGTTCCATCTATTAAAAAAAAATCATCTTTTGGGTTTTTTTTCATCTCATACTAGGACAATTTTTTTTTTTGGTATACCAAATTGATTCGTGGCATAGGAATTCAAATGTGAATCTATCTCCTAAGTGTATCTAGGGTATGATGTCACGTTGATTTTGTCCAATCTTATGGATATGCTTTGATGATGTATGTGGGTAATCATTCCAATAAACATAAGTGTCATGTTTTAAAAATGAAAAAGGGAAGCAAAAGGATAGGATAGAAAATGAGACATAGGTATCATTGAGAAGGGAACCTAGCAATCTTCTCCAAAAGTATTATCTTGACCTATCTCAATAGAAATTCCTTAATTTAAATAGGTCAGGTGAATCAATAATATCTTAAAAAGATGCTATAAATCTTATGTAGTCATTTCCTACATATTAAATTCTATAGAATGTAAAGTGATACGATATTCAAGCAATTTAACACTTGCCGTAGTAATTGTCAAAAAATACTATCGCAAGTAAACCCTACAGTTTTAGATTCATTTTATATCCCTCTTGGCTTTGATTTCCTTCATTTATTTTAAGCTTTATCATATTATATATTATTTCCATTTTCCAGCTAAACATAAGAAAAGTGTATTTATTCCATCAAAACCCAATACTTACACCTCGCCATATTTATCATCCACTCAAGAACATAGATTCAAGCCTTAACCCATTGCTTGTAGTGGTATGGATAAAATCTCTCCTCACAAAGCATTTCAACCCTCGCCCTAATCTATAATTCTATATAGGTATCTTAAAAATGTATAGTCGTAGAGGCCACACATTATCAACACTTCATAAAATAGTCTTACGTCCCATAGTGGCATGAAATGAGGGTTGAAATGGTTTAAATGTTATTTTTATGTAATTTTGACTATTTTTCAGTACTGTAACATTTCACATTCCCAATTAGATGATAAGCATCGGGGGAAATTTTATATATATATATAATTAAAAATTAAAAAATACAATCTTCCAATATTTCTCCATCGAACTAAATATTCTTCTAGATTAAAGAGACAAATTATCAATATTGATAAAATAATACAAAAAAATTCATGATATCATGGAGATGAGAAAACAAAATTCATGTGTAAGGACAACATGATATCATGGAGATGAGAAAACAAAATTCATGTGTAAGGACAACATGAAATGTTAGTGGTGAAAAAAAAAAATCAACCACATTAAAAGACCACAAATGTATTTTTAGTAAGTGCACATTGCATTTCAATACTATACATAATACTGGTTTCTACATTTCTTCTATCATGATATACAATTTAGAATTCAATAAAATCATGAGTTCTTCACACCATCTAACTTCAACATTATCATATTTCTTACATTGTTTGTAAATCTAAAAGTCACTTTAGTAAATGGGGTTTTAATACAACATAAGATTGTTATATTATCATTATAATTCATTACATTCTTTTACAATTTTATAAATTATCAATGTGTCCAAAATCTATATCCTTATGTCATAAATAGTTTCCTAAACCAAATTAAAGTACATTTCCCATTAAAACTTTGTTGCACATGATTTTGTTGATACATGAGTATCATAGCTCTTCATTCTTTAAATTGTACATTTTTTCTATTTCAAGCTCTTTGACATCATTCTATAACACAACATGGGGACTAGAAAGGAAAATGGAATATGTATTATATTTCAAGAATCTATATGTATGTTGTAGCCACTATAAGACCCTCTAAAAATTCACAATCTAAAATTTTTTGAGCCCCCTTGAGCATCGAAAAGCTAAGTCAAAATCTAAAGTCCAGGTCTATTTCAGGAAAAGCCTTAAGTCGTTGAGTCGCAGTATAGGTATTTTTCCCAATTTTCAAACTAGCGACCCTGCGACCTATCAGGTCGCCAAGTCGCAAATCACACTCAGACTTCAAAATCGCGACCAAGCGACCTTGCGACCCCGCGACCCTCCAGGTCGTAAGGTCACAAGGTTGCGAGGTCGCGCATCTCTTAAGCGCGGGATATTTGCGACCCAGCAACCTCATTAATTCCCTGCACGCGCGACCCTTTTATAAATAGAAGGGTCTCTAGGTCGCATTTCACCCACGCGACAAAGAGCAAAAAAACGCTTCTGACAAGCCAACTGGAGCGCAATTTTCTCAGGTAAGTTGCCTAATCCTCCTGATGTTTCTGTTTTTTTCTATTTGTTGCCCCTTTCCACTGACCTTAGCCCCTTTTTAATCCATCTACCATCTCCCATTTCAGATCCTTTTGAACCTGAGCCTTCTCCAGTTATCCAAACCACAGCCATTCCTAACACAGATTTATAAAGGGAGCTAACTAGCCTCCCCTGTGTCTGTATTTTCCCCCAATAACCACTTTTCCTCATTTATGGGTTTTCCTCACTCAATCCTTGTATTGTTTTAAGTTAAATAATGAAGCAAAGGACCACGCCGCCGTCGAAATCTCCTGGCCAGCCTTTGCGCGACCTCCAACCTTTGCGACCCCGTGACCCCGCGACCTCGGTCGCTAAGTCGCTAAGTCACATCCTGCTCAAAACTGGATGTTTGCAACCTTGCGACTCAGCGACCCAACGATCTGGTCGCAAGTCGCTAAGTCGCAAGGTTTCACCCTCATGAATTGTTAAACCTTTGCGACCCAGCGACCTCGCGACCTTGTCATAGGGTAGCCAAGTCACAGGGTCGTTGCCTTCTAAAAGTTTGAACCTTTGTAACCCAGCGACCCAAAAAATAGGTTGATAAGTCACAGATCCACCCTTTCCTGGATTTCAGTTGGTCATAGTTAAAATCAGTACCTAGGCATTTATTATTATGGCATCTGTCTTATCCTGGGACTATTTTATGAACATGTCAGGGAACCTCGAAGTAGAGTTAGAGTGCATCTCCGTCTCTTCAGCCTCAAGTGACATGGGACCTCTGACAGTTCGCAAGAAAAACAAGAGCCCAGAGATAGAAATCACAAAAGGTGAAATACCAATGTCTACTCCCCCAATCTATGGGGACACCACATGTACATTTAGCAGAGGAGAAAGCATGAGTTGGTATAAAGTATACCAATAATTCGCCCAACCAGAATTTCCAGAGGACCTCCCCAACCAGCAAGTATATATACAAGTTAAGAGGTCAAACCTTCACTACGCAGGTGCCCACCCAGTTATATTCCCATGTGCAGAAATGATTGAATGGATCATACAGAAAATCGACCCCAAGAAGTGGGTAATTTGATACTACAAGGGAAAGGCTTTTTCAAATCTAAAAGGCTCGGATGTAGAGTATTATTACGCACTACCAGAATGGGAACAGACATTCACAGAGGAATGGGCCACCACCCATGCGGTCCCCGTAGAAGACACCCTGAGAGGATGGTGGGATGAACCCGAGAAGTTCAAGATCAAGAAGGATCAGGAGTACCTAATAGCAAGCCTTAGAAAGGTATACAAGCTGGTGGTAGCTATGCTTTTCAGGATATATGGTCGTCCCGATGCCACCACATTCAGTGGTACTTGGGTATCACTGATGAACTTTGTCACTATATATGGCACCCATTTCAATTGGGCCAACTTACTAATGGCGGCTCTCAAAACAAACATATCTGCATCACTGGCACCAGAGGAGGGATACTCGTCCAAATTTTACATGGCCTCCTATCTATTGGATGCAGTTTGTTCTAGGTGCTACTTTGAGGTATGGGCTCACAACTGGGATCAGGAGCAAGCATGCCCAATTCACAAAGAATCGCAGGTATTCTGGGACTCTAAATACAAGCAGAATATAGATTCAATCTCACAAAATTTCATCCCGACACTCTATGGGAAATTGTTCAGTCAGGACACACCATGCATGTCCTGGCGAGCCATAGAAACATTATTCCAGGTATCACATTGGTTCCCATTTGCAGATTACACCTTTATATGAGTCTTCGGTTCATTCATGACTCCCCATGCTCTACCCCAGTTCATCACGGACAAGAAGCTTCCTCAAGAAGTATGTTATCAAATGACTTCCAGCTTCTCAAAGGTCCTTACTAAAGGTAAGAAAAATTCATGGCCTACATTGACACTCACCATCGGTGCTTACACAGTCAAGTATTTTAGGGAGGTAGAGGTGGAAGCTGAACAAATCATAGGATTCTTCCTGGGGCCTTTGGATCACCGGACATACGATCCTGAGAGGATAGTCCCTGACCACTGCAAACGGGCCAAGTTCAAATGGAGCTTCCAACACAATGAACGCCCATCTGAGGATGCGAAAAGAAACTAGTATAACATGGATAGGGAACTCGCCCCCGGAGCATGGTCCGATCAGGAGGATCAAGATGATCATACTCTGGAGGAAAGAATCTGCGAGTTGGGAGGTGTCTCTTCTTCCCAGGCCAAGAAACCCCGAACTATTACAGGCCACAACTCTGCCGCCCAACAGAAAGGAAAGGAAGCAGAAGCTCAGCTAGAAGCTGAAAAGAAATCAAAAGAAGATGAAGATAAGAGTAAGAAAAACCTAAAGGTAGAATAGATAAATAAATAGGCGAAGGACGCCTAGAAAAAGAAGGAAGAGCAGGAAGCAAAAGCAGAATCGGAACAGTAGCTCAAGAAAGAACTGGATAAGGTGGAGGCCGAACGCAAAAGGAAGGAAGAGCAAGAAACAAAGGCACAAGCTAAATGGAAAAGGAAGGAAAAAGAGGAAACAAGAGTATAAACTCAACGAAAAAGGAAGGAAGAAGAAGAAACAAAGTCAGAAGCACAGCGCAAGCAAAAGGCAGAATAGGATAAGGCAAAGGTGGAGCGTTTATTGAAAGAGGAAGAAGAACGAAAGAGAAAAGAGGAAGAGGATCATGGATCAAAAGACACCGAAAAAACTCCTCCAGTAATTGGAGTATAGACCGAGCTGCCTCCCATCGAAGTACCTGAAATTAAAACGCGTTTTTCACTCTCAGAGTCGGACCCCTCTAAAGGACAGGAGGAGGAGGTGCTCAACCTGACAAGGCTCACTTATGATCAGTTCACCTTCAAAATTCGGCAGGAAAAAAGGATATTCCTAGCACGGAACCCTGTTGCCCCATTCACAGCCACGATGGAAAAGGACATAGTCCGAGACACTAGGACTAACCCAGTGATGATAGCATCAGCCGGCAATACTTTTTCTGCAGCCATAGAAGAAAATGTGAGCCGTATGAGTAGGGAAATCCTCTCCCTAAAAAATAGGTTACAGGACTCAGAACAAAGGGAAGCTAGGTTAGAGCAAGAGAAGGGAGCATTAAGGGAAGAAATCCAACAGCTCCAGGGAAAAAACACTCTTGTTAACAAAGTACCGCTTACCGTCCAGAGAGAGTTGGTGACGCTGGAAGCCATGATGAGACAGTTTATGGGGAGATGTTCACCATAAAACAGACGGTCGCACCCCTATTTAGAGCCCAAGTGGAAGCGAAGAAGAGAAATGAGCAATTGAAATAGGCCTCCACCGCCTTGGATAGAATGATAGAGTGGACAAGCAGGTATCCACAAACTCTAGAAACCTTGCCCAAGAAATATTGGATTCACACTCAGAATGACAAGGTTCAGATTCGCATGAAGATGCAATCCAAGGAGAAATTAGTTAAAGATCTGGAGAAGGTGATGACCGCATATGAGAACTTGATTAGTGGCATTGACTCGATGCATGAACTGCACCATATTCCTTCTTTAGGTGCAATGAATGAGGAAAATACATGGGGACAGGTAGATCAGGAGATTCAAGCATTTCTATAGCCTATCAAACAAGCCGCCACTACACCTAATCTTCCCGCATCACAGGAAAACTTGGTTACGTTCTTCGTAACGCCAGTTTGGATTTACACCAAACTGGCTTCCTTATCTAACCAGGTCACAATCAAGAGAGAAACTCTGATTCCGAATTCCTTAGAATTCCTACATCAGTTAAGGGAAGATACTCCTCTAATCTCCCCAGTCGCCACAGATTATCGAGGACATGAAGAATACCAGAGCCAACATATCTCTCTACGAGCTCACCTGCATTTCTAACCAACAAGATCTCATTCTTAAGGCCTTTTCCAATCTACCGGAAACCAAACCCGTAAGCATCATGTCTACCCAAACTTCTACTAGTCCCCAGTCCATCGTGAATGCCGTAAACTCCAACTCCAGGGGAACCACGCCACCTTTCCTCCTTTCCTTCAAGATTTTTAACTTCAATTTCCACAATTGTCTCGTCGATTTCGGTGCATCCACGAATTTTATGCCCTTATCCATATGCAAGAAGTTAAACATCCGCCTGGAGAAAACCAACGCCAGAATTATCCAGCTCGATAGATCTCAAGTCCCTGTAGTTAGCGAACTAAACAACGTCATTATCTGCTTATCCTCCGACTCCAAAGTGCATCAATGCATCGACATTGTAATCGTTGATATCCCTGAAGCCTATGGCCTTCTGTTGAGCATAGATTGGTCCAACAAGCTCTAGGGGTACTTCGCCACTGATTGGTCCCACCTTTGGCTCCCGTAAAAAGGCAGGAACAACCAAATACAGATCGAGAGTGAACCATACATGAAACATACTGTGACTAACCTAGATGCAACTAACGAACCGATCAGTTTCGCACAAGAATATCTCGGTATGTGTTTCATAGAGTCCATCTTTGGTTGTTATCAAACTTGCCAATCCCCGATCACCCAAGACATTCAGTCTGAGCTGCTTCTAGTTGCTAAAAACTCCCTCCCATCCAACCGAGACTCTTCAGAAACTAGTGCCCCTATCACATCTCCAATAGGCACGGATCACCTCATCCAATTAGAATATGAAACTTGGACCTTATACTATGACGGTTCCAAAACCCAAGATGGGGCTGGCGCGAGTTGCATCCTGCTAGACCCGTAGAAGAACAAATTTATGATTTCCTATCGGTTAGAGTTTCAGTGCACAAATAATAAAGCTGAGTATGAGGCGCTGATACTGGGACTCCAAAAGGCCATAGATCTAAAAGTCCGTTGTTTGAAGGTAATTGGCGATTCTGATATTATCACTCGTCAGGTACGCAACACCATCCATTACTTGTCTCCCCATTTGAAAGGTTACTAGCAAGAGGTATGGTGCTTAATCTCAGATTTTGATGCTTTTGGTATTAAATTTGTACTTAGAATGCATAATGCAGCAGCCGATACACTTTTCAACGCTGCCGCCAGGTTCACCCCACTTAGAGATGGATTTTCTATTGAAGTTTTATACAAGCTGTCCATACCAGACAATGTTACTAATTTATGCATTTTTAATGATGACCAACAGGTACTGGATTTCATGCTCAACACAAATATATTCAAAGACGTAGTTATGGAAGAAGAGGATCATGATCGGGCTTTGCAAGAAGAACTAAAAAATCAGAAAGAAAACCCCATACCCAAAGGGGTCGTGTCACTTGAAAAGTTGTTCAACTTACAAAACCGTTTCCGAGGGCCTCCAAATATGAAAGTGAAAAGTTCCACGTTAGTACACAGGAAAATCAACCTCAGGACAGACAAGGATCCCATGCTTGTAAATCTAGGTAGTGAATGCACCCCTCAGGAGAAAGATGCATTCACCAGGTTGTTTAAGAAATACCGAGATGTGTTTGCTTGGATGTATGACGATCTGCGGACTTATGATACGAGGATCATCCATCATTTGATACCCATCAAGGAAGGAGTGAAGCCGTTCCAACAAAAAATGAGAAAAGTACACCTAGCTCTATAACTAATGATCCAAAAGGAACTAAAGAATGTCTTGGATGCACGGATAATTTTCAAAGTTAGACATTCGACCTGGGTGTCCAACTTGGTCCCTGTTCACAAGAAATCTAGGGAAATCCATTTGTGCGTAGACTTCAGGAATTTGAATAGAGCTTCCAACAAAGACAACTATCTAGTTCCTCCTATGGTGCAAATCCTTCAAGCTATATCGGGATCAGAAGTGTTCTCTCTGTTGGATGGGTTTTCAGGGTATAATCAAGTACTAGTGGCTGAGCCCAATCGGCTCAAAACCACATTCAGAACTAAATGGGGAACATTTTCTTTCAGACGCATGCCCTTCGGGCTGATTAACGTCGGCACCACTTTCCAAAGAGATATGGACATCGACTTCAAAGGACTCATTGGGAAAAGCATGGTAGTATACCTTGACGACGTCACCGTGTTCTCAAAGCACAAATCTGACCACATGCACCACCTCAAGAAAATTTTTGAAAGGTGTCAGAAATATGACATCTCACTAAACCCAAAGAAAATCGTGTTCGCCATCGCCGAAGGAAACTTTTTGGGACACATAATAACTCAAGACGGCATAGTGGTGAATCCAAAACGCGCAAAATTCATAGCTCAAATGTCGCCCCCAAGCGGGAAGAAAGCCATGCAGTCCTTCCTTGGAAAAATCAACTTTTTCCGAAAGTTTATATCAGATTTCGCCTAGATTGTGAAACCATTACAAGGCATGATTAAGAAGAACGCTGATTTTAAATGGAATCCCCCCGAGAAAGAAGCGTTCGACAACATTAAACGAGCCATCGCGGAAGCGCCCACTCTTTACAGTCTGGACTTCAACAAAGGCTTTATTTTGTACACCTTTGCCTCAGAATCGTCTTTGGCCGTCGTCCTCACTCAGAAAGATGACTGCCACAATGAACGGCCTATATCATTCATGAGCATTGGATTGCAAGGCGCCGAGCTAAATTACCCAGATATTGACAAACAAGCATATGCAGTATACAAGGCGGTCAAACATTTCAGGCCGTATATTTTGAAGAATCATGTCAAAGTTTTTGTGCCTCACCCAGTTGTTCGCTCACTATTCGTACAGCAGGATTTGGGTGAGCGACAAGGCACCTGGATGACATGCCTTCAGGAATATGACCTGGAATTCAAACCAGCACACACTGTGAAGGGCCAAGGATTGTGCCGCAGAGGCAGTTGACTCACGGGGAAACGAGGAAGAAAATTGGGAACACGAGATCGATATGTATCAAATTGATAGCAAGACCCCACAAGATACATCCTCTTGGTACGCAGATCTCCTGCAATATCTGAAACATGGCACCATGGGCCCCGCTTTAACTAACAAGCAGAAGCATGCATTGAGACTGAAAGTTGTATCCTACCAGCTAGTGTAGGATAAGTTGTTCTGAAAACATCACAATGGTGTCTTGTTACGTTGCTTGGAATGGGATGAGGCATAGAAAATATTAGTAGAACTTCACGATGGCCCCCCCGGGGGGCACTATGCAGGAGACACCACTGCTCACAAGATCATGCGTGGCCTACTTTATTTAAAGATGCACACGCATATGTTCGGAAATGCCAGAAATGCCAAAAGTTCGCAAACAGAGATATTCGGCCTTCAGCCCCATTACAGTCTGTTGTAGTGGAAGAGTTATTTCAACAATGGGGGCTAGACATGATTGGGGAGATCCTGCCACACTCTTCCAAGAAACACAGGTACATCCTTACCGCCACAGACTATTTCACAAGGTGGGTTGAAGCGGTACCATTACGTCAAGTCAACAATCAAGAGGTAATAGCCTTCATCACCCAATGCATCATGATCAAGTTTGGCATTCAAAACTCCCTTGTTTTTGACAATGCAACATATTTCTCATCATTAAAATTATATGATTTTGCTTTAGAAAATGGTATCATACTTAAACATTCTGCCAACTATTACCCTCAAGGAAACGGGTTAGCCGAGTCAACCAACAAGAACCTAATCCGCATCATCAAAAATATCGTGTTGTCCCAACAACGAAATTGGCACAGGGCACTCTACAATGCCCTCTGGGCAGATCGAGTCACACCCAAACCTTCCCTAGGCACCTCCCCCTTTTTCCTCGTGTACGGAAAAGAAGCTATCCTTCCTCCCAACTTGTCTCTCCCGGCACTCTGGTTATCTCAGGAGACTCATGGCACTCCTTGCCCTTCTCTACAAGCCCGAATAGACACACTACTGAAACTTGAGGAGGAAAGGCAAAAAACTCGGGAAAAATTTGCTATCCACCAAGGACGAATAAAACGATGGTTTGACAAAAATTCAGCTGGGAACAAGATTTTTGAAGTAGGTGACCTTGTCCTCAAATGGGATAAAGCTCATGAAGATAAAGGGAAACACTCCAAGTTACATGCATTATGGATAGGCCCTTTCCAGGTAAGAGAGAAGATCAGTCCCCACACTTACAGGTTGCAAACTCTTGAAGGGAGGATTGAGGTCCTCCCTGTGAATGGACACGAACTTAAACATTATTTCACTTGACAGCCTCACGGGGCTGTTAATGCATTTTGTATCATAGTTTTTCTTGTTTTCTTTTGTTTTCTTTACCTTTCTTGTTTTCAATAAATTTCTTGTTCCACATAGGCTCCCTTTAACCTTTTGCTTTCCCTTATCATCCATATTTTGAAAGGGGATATAGAAGCTACTCAAGCGGCATACTGAGTCAAGGATCTATGCTGGTGTATTATCTCTCCCCAGACTATAAAAGGGGGCAAGAATACTTGTGATGGACACCCAATGGCGAGAACATGACTAAGGCCTTCGAACCAAAACGTGGCAACTTACCTAGTATGCTGGCCCAAGGGACTGTTGTGCAAAAGGCAACGTTCAATTGAATAGGTTACTGGAAGGAAAAAGGAGGGGTTAACCTCATGTGAAGAACGGAAATCCAAGAAAACCATAAGTCCTCATATAGACCAGGAGCAACCTCTCTTGCAAGTAAAATAAGTCGGGATCCCTCATCCGCCCAGGCAATAATTGCCAAAACAAAAAATAAGTGCCCTGAGCACAAGAAATAAGTGCCCTGAGCACATTTCAATAAGTGCATTAAGCACATGAATAAAGGTTAAAGGATTGAGAAAGGCTTCCTGCGCAAAGAGGCGATACGACGACTCTGCCAAGGTACTGACCAGGCTCGCTGGCAGCGGAGCAACGCTCGGGATTCCTTGGCAGTGACTCCGTCGGGACCATCTGGTTCGCTAGCAGTGGAGAAACACAATGAGGGCCAAATAAACTATACTAGATCCGTAAACCCCTAGGGTCACCCAAAACTTTTTCATCTGGTCTCCAAGTATGAAAACATGGTAAAACGGCACCCAAGGGCAGGCAGATGGGGGGAGCAAATGCGCAAATCTCGAAGACGGAAGAAGTGGGACCCACGGGGTGAAAGGAACAAGTGTTTTATGCCCTTCCCCCTACCTTTTCTAGATAAAGCACCAGCAGAGATTCTGGACTCTACCAGTGAATCGCCATTTGTTGTAGCCACTACAACACCCTTCAAAAATTCACCATCTAAAATTTTTTGAGCCCCCCTAAGCATCAAAAATCTAAGTCAAAATCTGAAGTCCAGGTATGTTTCAAGAAAATCCTTAAGTCGTTGAGTCACAGTATAGGTATTTTTCCCAATTTGCGACCTAGTGACCCTGCGACCTATCAGGTCGCCAGGTCGCTAAGTCGCAAATCACACTCAGACTTCAAAATCGCGACCTAACGACCTTGCGAATTTCCAGAGGACCTCCCTGACCGGAAAGTATATATACAAGTTAAGAGGTCGAAGCTTCACTACGCAGGTGCCCACCCAGCTATATTCCCATGTGCAGAAATGATTAAATGGATCATACAGAAAATCAACCCCAGGAAGTGGGTAATTCGAGACTACGAGGGAAAGGCTTTTACAAATCTAAAAGGCTCAGATGCAGAGTATTATTACGCACTGCCAGAACGGGAACAGACATTCACATAGGAATGTGCCACCACCCATGCGATCCCCGTAGCAGACACCCTGAGAGGATGGTGGGAAGATCCCGAGAAGTTCAAGATCAAGAAGGATTAGGAGTACCCAGTACTCAAAATGACAAGGTTCAGATTCGCATGAAGATGCAATCCAAGGAGAAATTATTTAAAGATCTGGAGAAGGTGATGACCGCATATGAGCACTTGATCAGTGGCATTGACTCGATGCATGAACTGCACCATATTCCTTCTCTAGGTGCATTGAATGAGGAAAAGACATGGGGATAGGTAGATCAGGAGATTCAAGAATTTCTACAACCTATCAGACAAGCCACCGCTACACCTGATCTTCCCGCATCACAGGAAAACTTGGTTACGTTGGTCATAACGCCAGTTTGGATTTACACCAAACTGGCTTCCTTATCTAACCAGGTCACAATCAAGAGAGAAACTCTGATTTTGAATGCCTTAGAATTCCTGCATTGGTTAAGGGAAGATACTCCTCTAATCTCCCCAGTCACTTCATATTATCGTGCCTGGCAGAATTTCCTCAAAGAACAAAAAGTTGATGTTCCCAATCTCGCAATCGCGCACACACTTCCATGATCAGATTGCAAGGCACAGTCCACAGGAGGGGTCGCAGGTCGCACCTTCCATGATCAAGTCGCAGGTCGCAGGTCACATCTTCCATTCAGGTCGCAAGGCAGCCCAACAGGCAGGAAGGTGAAGAGTCAAGGACCCCAAGGGTCAATTTTTTCTTATATATACCCCATTCGGGGACTTGTAAATGGACCTTTTTTTTGTACTCCAAAGGAGATAAGAGAGTTGTAAAGCATTAAACAGCCTATTATGAATGAATACAAGCATTTGTTTTAAATCCACTATTGGATTTGATGAGAATCAATGTGTCAATACTATGAGTATTTCTTCTTATATGTCTAATATCCTGTGATTAATTGATCTGTGTTTTCTGATTATACTCTTTATGCATTTCAGCTCACTGCATGTGTATATGATGGTATGTTGTTTACAGAGGAGATGTTTGTAATTTTATTATTGACATCTATCTCATTCACAAAAACGCCCAAGTACGTATAATTTGTTCTTACCAGGCAGAACTGTTTCTTCTATGGTTTGAACAATCTTACAAACACGACCTTAATGATGTGATGCTAACAGCATCTCCTTCAGTTGTGTGTTTTCTTTTATATCTTGCTATTTGTATTGTTTATGCTCGTTGATAATCATAGATATTTGTCTTGTATCATTCGATAATTGTACACCTATAACTCTGCAGGGCTCATTTGCTTCCAAGAGAAGGAGTATTCAGTGGTACCCGGACCCACACCTCCAAACGGGATCCCTATCTCAAACGGTTCAGATTTTAATTGGGACTTTCTACCGAGGAGATCCCCTACTGTTGGCCAGACAAATTTTCTCGTCAACAATGTAAAATATAGATTATTCTCAACCAAGTAAATGCATTGGATGTCAACCAAGTAAATACATTGGATGACTGACCATACCATGACTGTGCTACTCAAGGACCCTGGCCATATTACTAATGTGTGTAAATTCACATTTTAAGACTGAATTTTGGAAGTATAGAGTGTGATACTAAATGGTACTACTATGGTACTATTATTTATTGTTTATGACAATCTGGATTTCTTAAAAATGTGAATTGAAAACCAAAAACGATGGTATATCCTCCATACTCAATAATTCTGATAAAATTCCTTCACGATTTTTAAAGATATATTCCTCTTATGCAATAAGAAGTGCATTAAAATATTATGTTTTTTTTGGCTCTACACTTATTCTTGTCATGGATGGAAGGGTGGCAGTCACTAGATTTCTTTCAAGAACGAGCACAAGTTTGCAAGCATCTCTTAGGCTTTTCTTTGTCTTCACATTTCCTTTTATAAAAATCCCATGTATCAATCTTGAAATGCTTCTCTATCGCTTAGGTTCGGTTTGTGAAAGACTTATTATCTTCCCATATTGGGTGTGCACGTAACCATGTTTATTTTCTCCTTGGAAGTTGTCTTTTTTTTTTGTAATCTTAGGTAGATCCTTTCCATTTTATATTAATTAAAATCGGGTATCAAATATACAAAAAAATAGACCTCAACCTGCCCGCAGGAAACTAGGTCTGTTGGCCATCTAAGTGAAAAGTATGTCAACCAAAACATGAACAGTCTTAGTAACCTGTACAATATCTGTCGATACTTAATATCTAAGTCTGGAAATACTAATATTATAAAAATAAAAAATAAAAAAAAGTAGCCGCTAAAAAAGAAACAGATAAGTTTAAGTATGATATCCTTAATCATCCTCTGACTCCACAGGTGCAGGGTCTTTGGCAGTGGACCTTGGCATTTCAACTTCAACCTGCTTCAATGACTTGATATCCTTTTCCATCCTTCCTAGTCTAGCATACTGATGCAGTTGATAGAGGTTAATTTCCTTAATGTTTTTGTTAATATCTTCCAGAGTAGCCTCCACTTTTTATTCTGAAGTTTCTTGAGTCGACATGATTGATTTTCCTAACAAGCATTTTATCAACCAGTAAGTTATGATTGACTGTTGGAACAGAGAAATGCGTCCTCGAGTGTGCCCTGGATCAGCCACAATATTCTGCATATCCTCATATGCCATATCATCCTCCATATCCACTTTGTCAATAGCTTCACTTTCCCAACCATAAATGCGAGAACGAACACAATTAGGAACCTCTGATGCAAACGTTTGCACTAGCGGCTCCAATAGTTGCTTTGTTGATTTTCTTCCTCTTTTATGAGGCTGCTGGGAGATTGGTTGCTTGCCTTTATCTCCAGCTGGCTTCCTGCCTCGAATTTTATTTACCATGTTGGAGAACCGAGAAAAGAACTCCTCTGATGCTACCAACCAAACAATATAACCATGAGAAATACATATCAGGATCCTAAAATAGTTTTGAATACCGGTTGACAAACCTTTTCCATGACCCAAGTTAACGAAAGACACAAGATTTGAACCCAGAAAGAGACCCCATAAAACATAACAGAGACCGCAGGGTATAATACTCCTCCACTCAGAGCCAGTAACCAACATTCTATCTATGGTTCTACAAACCAACTTAACCACAGGTATCTCCCTCCAAGTTTTCCACAAGTATCTCCCTCCAAGTTTTCCACAGCACCCAAAAGGGAAATAAACCGCTTAATGAAAAACAATAGAAAAACCTCAACCCCAGCATAAGACTCTCTACGACGCAATCGATTTTATCAGTAGCCAAAAAAACGCTTCTTAAAAATGATCGAAATTCTCCCTGGAAGTTGTTGATATCTTTGTTTA
Source organism: Pinus albicaulis (assembly GCA_034641835.2). Lineage (NCBI taxonomy): Eukaryota > Viridiplantae > Streptophyta > Pinopsida > Pinales > Pinaceae > Pinus > Pinus albicaulis. Next base: position 554,262,678 of record CM076583.1, on the reverse strand, counting down.
TTTTGGTTTAAACTATTATGGCTTATCTGAAGCCTATTCTCTGCAATGTAAATTATATAAAATAGAAACCGTGGATCTTTGCCTGGTTAGTGATGTCGTTTACATTTTTTATGTTATTGTTCTATACTCTATGGCAGATCCTTTTGGGCGTTGGACTCTTAGCTCTATTCTATGATGTAAAAGACTAAACAACAATTTAATGAAAGGACTATATGATAGATTTTATGTTATATTGTTTTCATGTTTGATTACTCTATGATATCAATCATTTGCAGGAGACACGAGCTGGTTGTTTGGGCCCTCCAACCAAGCTCGTTGGCCCCTTCCTCTTTTTCATTTGCTTTTACAGGTCATAGATATTCCTTAATTAATTGGTATATATATTTTTGTCTTCAAATTTGGAAAATCATCACATGTTAATAGAAAAATAAATTGTGTACTATGCCTTTTTGGTTTGGTTTTTATAACTTTAAAGAGTGTGATCCAGAGTCTTTGTTGATTTATAACATGAATCTCATTCAATCCATCGTGATCTGAAACTCTATGTTGATTTGTACCCTGAATTTCATTCGAAAGAGTGAAATTTGCAGTCTTTTTACTAAATCGTTATGTGCCACTTCTTTTCAAGGAGCCATGAATTTCAATTATGTAGGAATGTTTTGAATTTTTAAACTCACATTTTGGTGTCTACAGGGTTCGTTTTATATGAGTCATTTTCGAAGGAGTATTCTTTGGTCGTAGTTTAAAAAACTCATATAATAATTTAGAAATTTCTGTAAGATTATAAAAAAATTGGGCAAAGATTTTTGAAAATCTAGGTTACATGCATTAAACTTCAGTATTTTGGGTGCCCTAAAAGTTTTTAATGGTGCTAAATCTATTTTTATCATAAAAAAATGCAATTCAAACACTCCAACTACCTAATTTTAAAAAAAAATTACCAGATTCAACCCTCAAACTATTCTATTGCATCCGTAGACAACAACTTCTCTTCGAGTATGCACCTGACATTTTATGATGCCTTTGCGATCATTGGATATACCCGTAGATTTATTTTGAATGGGGTTTCTTATGAAACAGAGTGTGTATTTAGATATTAGATATATATATTGCTTGATTGGGTTTCGACAATAGGTCATGCTTCTTAGTATTTTTCATTTCAGAAATGTTTTTTCCTTACAATTTTATGTTTCCCCATCCTTAATGAAAGCAAAGGAACATGATTAAGCTTGAGATCACTATCATGTAGACTTTTTAAAGGCTTTTCGCATTTAATCTCTCCTTGTGCATTGGTGGCAACACATCTCTAAAGTTGATGAACTTTTCATTTATAATGACATATATGTGCAGGGTTGGTTGGAGCATCAAACCTTAGATTCAAATATTGTGTTTAAAATCTACAAGTTTTATATTAAAACATGATTACATACTCGCTTTGTTTTATAAAGCTAAAAGACACACTGTACAGGATTGTTTTGGGAGGAAATCGTGACCCTGAGATCGACACTTTTTAACCTTCATATGACAAGGGAATTCAGTCTGTATTCTTTTCTTTAATTTTATTTTGTTTTCATGGATTATGGCAAATTATATTTTAACCAAATTTCAATTAATTTAGAATTTGAGTTTTGTTTGATTAATTAACATGTAGTTGTAGCTTTTCAAAGCAATTGTAGACAAAAGAATGATTTATGCTTTTAGGGGTACAGGTTGTGGAAACTAGTAATTTCCAGAACTCATAGTTGATTAAGAGGGTTCATTTTCTCATGATGGTTTGAAATTGGTATGAAAGGTTTGAAGAGTGTTAAGATATTTTCATTTATGTGTATGATGTTTTGATTACACGGAGCACAATTATATTAGATCGACTTGTGTCTTGAACATATTTAAAGATTTGTTTTTTATTTCTTATCTCACACAAATAGTTGGACAAGTTTATATTTACAATAGATTTGGTTGTTGTTACTCATTTTGATGGTTGTTAAGGAGCTAGAGTTCATATTCTCAATACCTAGGGTTTGCTTTCATTGTTGGTAGACTGCATGATTAGTGTTTTTAGTTGTTAGGTTTTCGTTCCTAATTAATGTATTTGATTGTGAGATTAGAACTAGGGATTGGCTAGTGTCTGCAGGAACTCGAAGGTGTGAGCGGATTCAAAAAATTAGGGTTTGGAATTTTAAAGTCTCTGGAGTCTCTGTCTAGAATTTTTAGTGCTAAATCTCGAAGTCACTAACTCTAGATTGAAATTAAACGTTGGGTCATTGAGATAAAAAAATACTACAACCAACAATGTAATCAATGCAGAGTGCTTTGTCTTAACACTCATTGTGGTTAGTTATCTTTGTTTGTGTGTGACATTTTATTAGCTTTGGAACAAGTTAAGAATATCAATGATTATGAAAGAAGAAATGTATTCAAATGATGTTGTTGTGGGCTTTACACTTGTTCTTTCCATAGATATAAATTTAGGAATTATTAACTTTCCTTTAGGAACAAAAAAATGTATGTTGAACTATTTGTAAGAATTGTCTTTGTTCCCACGTGCACTTTTAACACAAGTACATGTAACAATTTGTGCATGCTTCACCAAAACCCTAATTTTTATTTCACTACGTGATGAGCCATGATTTTTTATCCCTTAATGAATTAAGGAGGTGATATCACCCTAACCAATGTTAGTGCTATATTATTTTTGTTGGAAATGAAATTTTGCTTGTCTAGGAAGGAAAATATAGTTGTTGGTATCATTTATTTTTCCATAATCAAAATGATGCAATCAATGCTCTAGGGTTTCCATTATCTTTATAATCACCATGGTTGTTGGAAACTAGAGCACTACTAAAAAGGGGGGGGTTTGAATTAGCAGTGTGGCACTTTTAAAAAAATTCTCTGATTACCTAAATCTTACACCATGCACAAACTAAAACACAAAAACCATAGATCATAGCACCAAAAATTAATATCAAACCATTAAAATCAATCACACAAAGGACACAAATATGTCTGGTGGAAAACCCTCTCCAGGGAAAAAAACCACATGTTGTTGTTGCGCTGCTCAAATTCTATTATGTCAAGAAAATTCTTTACATAGAGTTATACATATGGCTACTCTCAAATGGAGACTATTTCTCAAGTGTAGAAATTATATAACTGATATGTTATACATCCGAGATTCTCCTGATCACACACTATTTGACTTCATGCACAATACAGAATCTCTTCTACTATTGATCATTATTTGCGGAAATAAAATCAATTGCATGCACACATTAAAACCATAAAAATTCACACATATGAACACAGTAATTTATGGGAAATCTTAAAGCTGAAAACCCCCAACTATATGTTATAATATGTCATAGAGATCATGTAACAATCATCATACAAAGCTCCTCACAAGCTCTCAGTACAATCTCCAATTGCTACACACTAATCGGGTCCGATCTTGCAAATCCCATGCACCGATCTCTGCCACCTGCTAGCCTGCCTCTACTGTGCAATCACTGCTGAAGAATGGCTTTGAATGAACTCGAATTGGTCTAGTCTTGCTCACGCAATCCTCATTGGAATCTCCAACCACTGTGTGTTGCAAATCATGCAACACTATAGTCACAACTGATAGTTAACCTGCTCTTTCACCTACCTCTTCACTGGTCTCCACTGAAACTGTCCATGCACTGTAGTTAACTGATGTATTCTTCAGTTGACTAATGAGTTAATATTTAGTGAATTAATTAATAATTAATTCACACCACTCTCACTAGTGTATCAATCAGTTAGACTAGATACAACTAGCTCAATTATGTTTAACTGAGTTAAACTGAACACAACTCCACCAACTACCTCAATAACTGCACCAAACTCTGTCACATGAGTTCTAATTGAAGTCCCCATGCAATAGCTCCACTTAACCCTCAGGAATAGTGTAATTCCTTCTGTCATCTCCTGTGCCACATTTGTCCACTTAACTGAAGTGCTCCAAGAGAATAAGATAATTTTTATAGTCCAAATATTATTAAGAGCTAATAATATTCGACATATCTATTTTTAGACTGGAAATCTAAAAATAGATTTCGCCAAGTATGTCTAAAAATAGAAGTCCATCTATTTTTCCAACTTGACCAACCATCCACAACTAGCATCCTGAAACTCATAGAATATGATCAACATGTCTAAAAATTGACATAGTCTAAAAATAGACTTGCGCCAAAAATAGCCTGCGGCACCACTTAGTGAAGGCAACTCTTTTCACTAAGCTCATCATCTTGTTGCAATCTCAACACTCCCTCTCAACAATATAGAGATTATCTTCCACCCCGATCCTGCCCCTGTGGTATTCGAATTTTCTCCTGGTGAGCGCCTTCGTCAAGATATCAGCATCCTGATCCTCTGTAGGAATGTAAGAAAGTAACATGATCTTCGGCTGCACACAATCTCTGATATGATGATACCGAATGTCAATGTGTTTAGATCTATCATGAAATTCTGGATTAATTGAGAGTTTTATGCAACTCTGATTATCACAATATATCACACTAGGACCTAAGTGTGAACCGAACAACCCGACCAGGATCTTCCTCATCCATATAGCCTCGCATGCAGCCAAACTCGGTGCCATGTACTCAGCCTCCATTGAACTGAGTGCCACGGATATCTGCTTCCTGTTGTACCAAGAAACTGTTGCCGACCCGATACTGAAAATCCCTCCAGATGTGCTCTTTCTGTTCGTTGGGCTCCCTGCCCAATCTGCATCCGTGAAGCCACACAGCTTCACCTCATCCGACTGTCTGTACTATAATCCATATCCCAATGTGCCTTTGAGATATTTCAATACATGCTTGCCTGCCTTCCAAAAGGGCTTGGTAGGCTTAACCATAGCTTGTGAAAGCTGGTTAACAGTGTAGCATATGTTAGGTCGTGTATTGACTAGATACATAAGCGACCCCACCAACTGTCGGTAAACAGTGGCATCCACTACCTCTGCCGATGTAGCATCCTCCTTCCTCCAACCACCAGGAAGAGGAGTATCAACAGGCCTGCGGCCATGCATGTTGAACTTCTCCGGTATCTCCCGGGCATACTTGCCTTGAGAAACAAACAGTCCATCACTGCGCTGCCAAATTTCCAATCCCAGGAAATAATGAAGGAGGCCCAAGTCCTTCATCTCAAACTCTTTTGCAAGATCATCCTTGCATGAGATTATCAACAGCTCATCACCTGTCAAAGTCAAATCATCTACATAAAGTACAATGATCATCAACTTACCCTCCACCACAATCTGGTATAGGTTCGGATCCGCCTCACTCTTGGAGAATCCAAGTCCGGTGAAATAACTGTCTATCTGTGTGTACCAAGCACGAAGTGCTTATTTTAACCCATACAGCGCTATTTTGAGCCTGCACACATGCGAATCGCTGTTGAAGATCTTGAAACCTTCGGGCTACTCTATGTACACCTCCTCCTCAATGACTCCGTTGAGGAACGCAGTCTTCACATCCATCTGATGAATGTTCCACCCCATCTGCGCTGAGAGAGCAAGAATCGTCTGTATGGAAGAATACCTTGCGACAGGTGCAAAGTTTTCCTCATAATCGATCCCCTCAATCTGTGAGAAGCCTCGGGCAACAAATCTTTCCTTGTACTTCTCTACACTCCCGTCAACTACTTGCTTCACTTTGTAGATCCATCTCGAACCTACCACTGATTTCCCTTCCAGCCTTGGGACAATCTCCCATGCACTATTTCTGACAATCGAATCATACTCTTCCACCATGGCATCTACCCATGTAGGGTCCTCCACAGCTTCCTCAAAGGATGGTTCTGGCATCCACGATAACTTGCTCATCGGATCCATGTATCCGATTATATCATTCGGGTGACTTTCTCTGTCACACTTGCTTTGTGATGTAGGTGCTCCTACAATCTTCTCTGCATCCTGATTCAGTCGCTCAGCTTCTGTAGTGCGCTTCCGCCCTCTAATGGTTGGCGCTGCATGAGTGGTTTCTTCCACTCCATGAACCTCCTCTTTTGGCTGATCCACATCTTGAGGCTCATCCTTAGGAACTAATAGCTCCTCATCTGCATGCAAGTGTGGCTCCCTCTCAAGCGAACACTTCATGGCTTTCTCCTCATGAAATTTGATATCCCGTCGCACAGCAGTCTTCCGAATATCTGGCAAATACACACGATAGTTGTGGGGCATATCAGTGTACCCCACAAATATCCCAACCTTCGCAGTCGGCTCCGACTTCTTCCTGGCATCCTTCGTCACATGAATGTAAACAGGTGAACCAAAAATCCTCAAATGGGAAATATCAGGCTTCTTACCAGAAAACGCCTCCTCGGGTGTACTCATGCCAAATATCCTGTGAGGACAACGGTTTTGCACATATACTGCAGTATTGCATGCCTCAGCCCACAAGTGTATGGGAAGGCCCCGATCATGCAACATCGCCCGTGCAGCACCCACGATCGTTCTGTTCTTCCGCTCAGCAACCCCATTCTGCTGTGGGTTATGAGGTGCTATGAGCTCTCTTCGAATTCCTTCTGCGCTGCAAAAGTCCTTGAATTCGCCATAGATGAATTCACCACCATTGTCGCTCCTAAGAGCCTTCACCTGCTTCCCCGATTCTTTCTCAACCAGTGCCTTGAACTCACAGAACTTTGAGTATGTCTCGCTCTTCTTCCGCATGAAGAAGATCCAGCACTTACGAGAAAAATCATCAACAAATATCACATAGTACCTGTGCTTTGCTGTTGAAGCTACTGAGAAAGGTCCACACACGTCTATGTGAATTCTCTCAAGGATCATCGTGGCGTGACTATCCTTCTCGTGAAAGGTGGCTTACAAATTTTCCTAAAGTACATCCCTAGACCATCCTGATCGTGCGGTACCCTTGGGAAGCCCGCAGAAATCACGTAAAATTTGCAAAGCTCCATGGTGAAGGTGGCCCAATCTCTGGTGCCACAACTCACCATCATCCCGGCTCACCACTCCTTCTGCCTTGCCTGCCATTGCTGCGCAGCCATCTACCTGCAATTGATAAAGGTTTTTAACTCGAACCCCTATCCTCCAGGTCTCACCAGTTGCCTTACTGCGCAGGAAAGCCTTTCCCTCGCTAAAGACAACATCATATCCCTTGTCTTCTAACATCGCCACATAGATAAGATTCTTCTTCAATCCTGGAACATGCATCACTTCCTTCAATACGAAGGGTTTACCAGACTCCCTCTCAAAGGAAATGGTACTGATACCGGTCGCACTGTATCTACCATCATCGCCCATCTCGATGTGCACTCCAAGATCTTTCTCATCCAGATCAGTAAACAAATCTTTGTCTTCGGTCATATGAAAAGACGCACCACTGTCAAGAAACCACACTGAACCCATCATACTTGAGACCAAGCATGCGATCAGCGAAAAATCCAGCTCAAACTATGAGGCTAAGGCCTCCCCAGTTGCAGATCCAGCAGCCTGCTTATTTTTCTTCTTCTGTGGAAAATTAGTGACGTAATGTCAGTGTTGGTGACAGTGAAAGCACTTCACCTTGGACATGTCCTGCTTCTTGCCTTTCGCACCGGATTGAGAAGAATTATTCTTGCTCTTCTCTCCTTTTATTGTGCTTTTAATTTTTCTTCATCTTCATTTTTTGAATGAAGATTCATCCTCACTCTTTCTTTATCTTCCTTTAGCAAGATCCGACCAAAGTCGCTCCCATTCTGGCAATTTCTCCCGACCATTGACAGAGTCCTGATAGGAATGCCAACTCTTCGGAAGCCCAAGGAGAGCCAAGCTCACCAAGTCCTCATCATCAACAATAACCCCCACACTTCCCATCTCATCCCTGCATTGAATGAACTTCGTGAGGTACTTGGGCATACTGTCGCCTTTCTCCATTTTTATATTCCCGAGTTTATCCTTGAGCGCCAACTTCCTCTGGTCACTCTTGCTTTGAAATAAATCTATCAAAGATTTCCACATCAAGAATGGAGAATCTTTACCATGAAGGCTGGACACTATGTGATCCTTCACACCTTCCAACAGAATCCTTCGACACTTTGCTGTCTTCTTTTGCCATGCGTCAAGTGCAACAACATCGGAAGCAAAGCAGAATCTTCGTATCTATGAACTCCTTCAACCCATTGTCATCCAGCACCGCCTCCATCATGTCCTGCCATGAAATATAATTCGAGCTGCCCTCAAGGGCATACTCCAATCGCAATCCGTTGAAAGACATCTCAACTTCGACACCAAGAAAACACTATTGCAAATTCGAATTCCACCAGTACAAAACTCAACCGCTTCAATGTTTTGCAATTGCTCCAATGATCAATATCACTCTGATACCATGTAGAAATTTGAATAATTGATATATTATTCACCGAGATTCTCCTTATCACACACTATTTTAACTTCATGCATAATACAGAATCTCTTCTACCATTGATCATCACATGCGGAAATAAAATCAATTGCATGCATACATTAAAACCACAAACAATCACACATATGAACACAGTATTTAATGGGAAAGCTTAAAGCTGAAAACCCCAACTATCTGTATATTATATGTCATGGATATCATGTAAAAATCATAGTACAAAAGCTCCTCACAAGCTCTCATGCACACCCTCAATTGCTACACACTATCAAGCTAGATCTAGCAAAGCTCATGCACCGATCTCTCGTCACCCGCCAGCCCGCCTAATGCAAATCACCGTTAAAGAATGGCTCAATGAACTCAAATTGGTCCATCCTTTCACGCAACTTCATTGGCATCTCTAACCACTGTGTTTGTATTCATGCAACACTATAGTCACAAATCGATAGTCACACCGCTCTTTCACCTACCTCTCTCCACCGGTCTCCACCGAAACTGGCCCATGCACTATATTTAATCGATGTATTCTTCTTACTGATTAATGAGTTAACATTGTAAGATAGACTAATTAATAATTAATTCACACCACTCTCACTAGTGTATCAATCAGTTAGACTAGATACAACTAGCTCAACTATGTTTAACTGAGTTAAACTAAACACAACTCCACCAACTACCTCAATAACTCCACCAAACTCTGTCACATGAGTTCTAACTGAAGTTTCCATGCAATAGCTCCACTTAACCCTCAGGAATAGCGTAATTCCTTCTATCAACTCCTATGCCACATCTTTTCACTTAACTGAAATGCTCCAAGAGAATAAGATAATGTTTATAGTCCAAATATTATTAAGAGCTAATAACATTCGACATATCTATTTTTAGATTGGCAATCTAAAAATAGATTCCGCCCAGTGTGTCTAAAAATAGAAGTCCATCTATTTTTCCAACTTGACCAACCATCCACAACTAGCATCCTGCAACTCATAGAATATGATCGACATGTCTAAAAATAGACTTGCGCCAAAAATAGCCTGCGGGCCCACTTAGTGAAGGCGACTCTTTTCACTAAGCTCTCATCTTGTTGCAATCTCAACATCAAGTATATCTACGGACTACCATCCGCTGAAGGCCACCACGTTCAATGATCCTCGCCCAGTTACTCCTGAACTATCAACGTCTCGTTTCAAAATATTTCAACCTGGAACCAAGAACTGCTCAACATGAGCACAACAAAAATATAGCATCAAGGAACATAAAAATATGCAACAATATCTATAATCAAACCTCCATACAATCTCTCACATAACCACCAAAAACAATCTTTTCAAACACTACTCCAAAACACACCTCAACATTTCACATACTCCATAATCATAAGGCTAAAAAAACTTCAGCTCATTGTTGCTACCACTGCAAACTGATGCAGAAAATCAGCATACTAAGGCTCACACAATTTTCAAGATCTTCACCAAGCTCACTCTCACTCAACACAAAATTAACAATAAACCATACTAACAATGATCGATCTTTCTCCAATAAATGGATGAACTCCAGTGATCAACTCAACAATTACTCAAAACTATAAAGCTCAACAATCATGTTCATATGCTTGATTCAATACGTATTCAACTCATTGCATCTATCAAGCCATTAAATCCACTTCCCTTTTGATATTTTCAACTTTAATCAACTTTTGGAGGTCCCACAAACTTTTTCGACCATAAACCGAAAATTTCTGATCAAGGAAGTCGCCACAAGACAAAAATTAGCTCAACGGTGAGAGAAATGCAGAGATTTTCACGTCAAAACACATAGTTTCTCCCCTAAAACTCTCATGCATGTGACTATGTATGCTTTAGGCTATAGTCGCTCCCTTGGGCTTGTCCCAATGCGACTATGGATTTCCAGTTGCACTGATGACTCATCTTGCCTGCAATTGGGGCTAAAACTAAAGTAAAACATAAGTCCTTCAGCCTAGAACCTCTACCACTTATTGGACCATCATTCTTAGTTGTTTAACACTCCTCCAAGTCTCTACAATAGGTCTGCAACTGATGAATATGCGAGGAACAAGTCTATTCCATGCTAGACCTATTCTTCTAACCTTATGACCAAGACCAACACCTTCATCTCCTCAAGCTGCAACCATAGCCTCTCTAACATTTTCAGCAATGTCTCTGACCCATGTAGTTGCATCTCCAAGTCCTACAACATTGTCAACTTGTCATTCAACTACCTCCAACACTGATAGAAGCACCCCCAACACAAGAAACATATAACTGAACACATGAAGCAACATTCCAATGTCTCCAAGACATTTATAGACATATGTGTCACCAAGAGCAACTATCTAGCCTCCTATAGTAGGAGCATCTCCAATCAACACACCATGAGCATCTCTCCAACCTCCTACAGTAGTAGCATATCCAACCAACATGCATCACCACACACTCAGTAGTCATGCATATTAGCAGCAACATCTCCAACTTGTTGACATTAATGCCAACGAACTCGCCCTTTGGCATTGATGTCAACCTCCATCCAGCAAGTGAGGTTGATCTCTAACCATCCAAATCTCTCCCCTTTTAAAATCAACATAAAATGGACATATCAACACTAAATAAAAAATGTAAATAATGTCGGATGAGAGTAGGACACCCCCTGTGATGCACAATACCATGTTGATGTAACCCATGAAGTATCCTCTGGAAGATAAGCATGAAGACAAGGAAATCGGCTACCAAACATATCTTTGCCAATGTCATGCCAACTCTGAAAAGAACATGCTCCCCCTAAGCATGTAATTGGCTTGCAATCATATTCTCTGCCTGTTGCAATGTTCCTCCTCTCTAATTTCAATAGACTACTCCTTATGAACATGACTCTAAATGATTGTGGACAAGGTATACCATGAAGTACAATGCAATAATATGCTTCATGGATCAAGTACATAGTTGTGACAAACACATAGGACTATCATATGACTCCTATACACCTATCACTGTTATAATGCAAATGACCTCCTCATCGGCTTAGAGAAGGACACGTGGATGGAATTAATTGACCTAGACAGAGACCTGTTTTTCCATGGTAACGCACCCTAGAAACTTCCAAGCTGAGTTATAATGCTTCTCTACTTCCTGTAGAGAGTTTTAGTGCCTATTTTAACTCCATGTTTTTCCTAAAGGGTCGTGTTACGCGTGTTCCATGAAGAATTAGGGGAAAATTCTGAATCAACTGACTGACATTTCAAGATTTTTCTCAAGGATTCGGTCCAAAAAGCTGGCAACCTATGGTGCAAGCCTCTGATTGGACATTTCTAAACCTAACTAAGCATCCAAAGAGGGGAAAAGCTATAAAATCATGTAAACATCATGGATTTTCCCTAATCATACTAATGGAGAAGAATGGCAAGGCTTGTCCTCCCAAACTCTTATAAATTGGAGGCAAGGGCTCATTGTCAAAGGTCAAAAGTTTGATTGCGCAAGAAGCGAACTTTTGTTAGTTTGAGGTTTCATGGTTGGCATGGTTCATTGAGAACTATTTGCCTAAGCATTGTCATACTAGGATATTGCAGAGAGAGGGCTTGGAGTCGGAGGACTAAGGGAGGCTTGACCAAGCCGATGGTTGTAACCGTCCTTCATTCGATATAATATAATTGCCTCTATGTTTTCCACTTGATGTCTCATGATTACATTTATTGAGCTATTTGTTTGAGATACAATTTATAAGTGGCCTAGACTTATGTTAGTTCATGTTTGATTATATGTTCATATTTGATTGTTTATTTGTGATAACACTATGAAGATTACTAGTTTCATTGTTGGCTTGCGAGATTCTGACTTGGAGCTAGTGAGGCGGACTTCCAACACATTACCTTGAGCTCTCCAACAAATGAGCACAAGGCAATGAGGAAATCCTTCTCTATTTTACATTGTCAATCAAATACTTGTATAAAAATGCATATATTGTCTTTGTGAATGTGGCATCTAATCTGATTGTCTGCCTTAGGTCCCGGGAAGTCCCAAGAGGGATCTTACTCCAACTACCACCTGCGCATTTTACCCCTAAGCAGAATTGTTGACCATACTGGGGACTAATCCTTAGTTCCTGTTTTTTCATTTCAAACTCTTGGTTCTTTCCCTCTATCACTTCCCGTTCTGCTCACATCCCTTTCTGACCATTTGGTGTTCTCTGCAACCATCTCATTTGCTCACAGTTTTCAGATCAACACTTAGTTGACCATATTTTTCAATTTAACCTTTGTAATGTGCCCCATGTGTGCACTCCAGAGCGTTATAACACGGTCTTTGCTTGTAAATAGGGCGTTAGTATATCTATTAACGCATTGTACCCTTTGCTAGGCAGTGTTACTTAGCCAAAACCTAGCTATCTCACCCTTGTTGTGATTTCCTTTGGGGTTGAGTTGTTGGTTGTCAGACCGGTTCCTGCAACTGAATATTTGTGCTTGATTTCCCATTGGAATATTACTTTTCCTTTTTTGAAAATTTAGTCTAGCTTCATTTACTTTCTAAAAGAGAAAAAAAATCATTTTTAGTTTTTCAGATGTAGTTTTTTACATTCTGTATGATATTGGGTTAAATAGTTGTTAGAGAGAATTGGTATATGTATCTTTCATAGGCCGAACTGCATTATTGGATGTGTTGTTGCATGGATGTATAAATGAATTTCTTCTTGTAGAGTAACTCTTTAATCGAACTGAATTAAAAACCATTTTCTACATGGTCTGTGTCAGAGTCGCATGTCCAATCCCCCTCCAGAGACTTAAATGAAAGTACACTAAAATTAAGCTCTTAATAAAATCAATCAATAACTCTTATCTGAGATTACACAAAGATTAGTTCAAACTAGGGTCTTGGGATATGCAGAGTGAGAAAATTGCCCAAGATCGCAAAACTTGAGACTAGTGTCATTAAAGAGAGAAAATCCTATTGCACTCATACTATCGGGACCATTCCCCTCACAAAAGAGTTAAGCATGAGACAACATTGGTGTGTGAGAAGGTAGCCCACCTTCGATCGCATATCCATTGGGAATTATGTGTATTGGGGTTCCCCTCAGGGATGTCAAAATTGGATCATGGATCCAGGTATTCTACCCATACAGCGTGTTGTCTATGACCGTGACCCCCTTGGGGTATCCATAGTTTCCATAGTTTCCATACTTTAGGGATGAACACAAGGTCACTGGGGCGGACTTCCCTGGTACCTAACAAATACGGACCTGGGGTTTTGGGACGGTGCTTGTCTTCATGAGAGTACTTGGCCCCATTATATGAGGTTTGGGTGAAGCTCAAGAGTAACCACAATTGTACATATGACCATCTCTCTCTATTTTCTATTATGATATTGGGTTTCATCTATTTTCTATTGTGATACATTGTTGCGTCTATTTGGGAAAACCATCCCCAAACCCAATTTGGGCAAGGGGGAACCTATTATCCTAGGGGCAACCAGCTTTTTGTCCCACAGTCAAATAACCCTTATGGGTAGCCACCTTACATCCCTACGTCGCTGCTACCAAGAAATTATTATTTGACAAGCCTTGTATATCCCATTGGGAACACTTTGATGGGAGGACCCTACAGTCCTATTGGTCAACCAACACCTCCTTGGTCAGACTCGGGGGCAACCATGCAATTGCCATTTTTGGAAAATCTATATATCCCCGATCTGTATAAACTGACCAATGATCCCATCAACCACAACCCTCTTTGGCCTCCTATACTGCATAAGATTCAGTCAAATATCCCTAAGTTCGATGGGAAACAATGGGATGACCTGGCCATGCGTACACCACCTATCATCTATGGTCCTTTTCTAATTCCAGGGTGAATGACAACATCCAGCTCACGCTCTTTCCCCACACCCTCACAGGAAACGCTGCCAAGTGGTACATCGAGTTACCATGAGCTGCAGTTAACACATCTGGTGCCTTAGCAATGGAATTTCTCAAACACTTTCAGCTCCCTATCTGCTACGAAAATGGAACAAAAATTATAACCATGTTGCGCCAAGACACCACTACCCACATCTCTGATCACATATATTAATGGAGACAAAGGTGGAGGCTTATCAATGCCCCAATTTTGGATCATCTATTAGAAAATTGGTTCTGCAAGTCACTCCTTTCTCCCATTTCTAAGGATGTTTCCTTAGTTGGTGCAGTCGCAGAATACCAATCCATTAGGGGAATTTCGAGGTCTAAAATGGGCCTCCTAAGGAAATAATAGAATAATAGCTAAACCAATAAAATAATATTTATGAATTTTTAATTCACTTTTTGCACCAGAATCCATGTAACCATAGTAAAATTCAATTCAAAAGTTGTACAAAAATAAAATTCATAAAAAAATTGTATTGATGTGACTGTAAATAAGAATGAGCTTTTCAAGAAAAAGTCATTATCATTGAACAATTAATGCATTTGTTTTTTGTACTTAAATAACTTAAAATAAAATATAAATATAAATTTATAAATTCTTAATTATATTATATGCTATTAATTAAAATTTATATTATTTAAATTGTATAATAACATGTAATTAATATACTATATAAAAATAATATTATATAATATAATATAATAAATGTATAGGGATATGCTTTGTTTCTTTCAATAAATATGAAATGACAATAATATATTTTTATTCAAAAAATGTGAAATGACATTTATTATGAGTACTTTACATTGACTTTAAAAGTACTTAGAGCACTACCATGGTTAACCATGAGTTTTTATCCACCATTGAGAATGTGACAAGTACATTTAACTCAAGCAATGCCACCTCAACCATTAGGGATGATGGCATCCCCTAAAATGTGATTGGTTCTCATAAAGTGAATTTTGATTGTACATTTTCCTTAGGAGGCCCATTTTAGACCTCAAAATTCCCCTAATGCATACGCCATGCACAACATCTAGATATTATCTATTCGCAATCTGGAATTTTGTATGACAGACTCCCCCATGCCCCTAGAAACTCCAATGCTCCCTCTACTCAGCAACCCGTAGCACATCTCGACGGTCTCATCAGCACAACCTCTGGAATTGATGTAAAACAGCTCTGCAGGCACACTTCCCAGCCATCTTCAGCTGCCACCACCGCTACCCAATCGGCTTCTCTTCCAACCATTGGGGTAAACTCTGTGTAGTCTATACAAAAACCCAATGGTAAGAACAAGAAAAATACCGCTCCTTCTGAGGAGTAGCCGAATACTGAGAATAATCCAAATCAGAGAAACTTTTCTAAAACTAACAAAGGGAAAGACAAAACTACCAAATTCCCTTGAAAAAATTGTGATGAGGACCACTTGACATATAAACGTCCTCGCCTTCAGATATGCACAAACTTTATTATGCAAAAGGATACTGGGAGGACCCCTATTTTCCTACATAACCCTTTCCCTAATCAACACCATTAGCAACATATTGTTGCAAACCCACCACAACCCCCGCAAGGGGGAAATGGTGGTTCTCATCCTTTTAGTGAAGGACCATCTTCCATTTATGGCATGGAGACATTTTAACTCCAAAACTGAGCAAAAACCTATGTAAATCTAGCCATTGATGCTCAAGAAGCTGCTTCGAGTTCAAATCCATTTCCGCCCAACGATATTCATATTGAAAGGCCTGTTGCTAACTCTATAATTTGTCCCCCCAAAGGGAACCTTCGGCACATGACTCATAACACCTCTACACGTGCTACCCAGAACTACAACATTGTAGAAGACTTGGCGCAAGCACAGTCAGCTATGTTTGCTCTCGAAGTGTTGCAAACCTGCCCAGTGCAAAGGAAATATTTGCTTTCGGCCATTGGTTGAATTGACCCTCAAGATTCAATGCTAGCTATATTTGACATGGAAAAATGAAAACCTCACATTTCTCATCAACTTTCCTTTCAAATTCAGGTTGTATAGAAAAGCAGGCCAATCCATCACAATGTCATTGACAAAGGTGCTTCGACCTGCGTAATTTCAGTTGCGTGTTGGCTCGCCTTGGGTTCTCTTACTTTGTCTCCACCATCAGATTCCCTCAAATCATTATATGGCTACACCTTCCTCCCAAAAGGCTACCTCGCTAGCTACCCCATTACTCTTAGTGGGAAAACGATAACAATGGACATTGAAGTCGTAGATTGTCATCTCGACTATAATCACCTTTTGGGTCGTAGTATGTCGTATGCCATGAATACCATTGTCTCTTCAGTTTTTTGAATCATCCTCTTTCCTCTAGATGGGAATATAGTTACAATGGACCAGTTTTCCTTCTGAACCCCTGATTATTCCGCATTATCTAGAAGCATTGTACCCCTAGTAGGAGGAATCCCTAACTCTTACGTCAGTATAGGTACCGATATTATGAAGGTGTCTTCCCTTATGGGTTGCTTTCCTCTCCCATCACCTGAGGTTCCATAAATAGTCTCAATGATATCCACCATCTCAGATGGCTCTATCGACCCCTAGATCCTACCGGCCCCTTCAGAAATTTATTCCTACGGACGAGCAGATGTCGCTTTCACCAGCTAAGTTGGCATATCAATCCATCCAATCTACATCTGAACCCTCCACTACTTTGGTTTTTACCAATGGTACCACCCTCTCACCCAGCACAGCTCCTTCTAAACATCTCCTCTATGAAGTCTTACCTTCGGAAGAAGCTATTTGAGAGATCATGTCTCTAGAAGAGCGACCTTGGACTGATTTTCACCATCGTGCTTCGATGACTGATTCAAACACATCCACTATGAAAATCCTACCTTTTGACCCACCTGAGATCGTTCCATCCACGTACACAATTGTTCAAACTATCGATGTGGAAGGTAACTTGGGAAATATTTCTAAGACTATGCTTAGAGACATCTCGGTCAAAACAGGTATCGTGGAAAATATATTGATTGGACCATATTGCAGTCCTAAGGAAATTGCACACTTCACATCCCTTTTTAAGGATTCCCGTGATGTTTTTGCTTGGTCTTACAAAGATATGTCTGGCATAGATCCTTCTATATTCAAGCATGAGGTCAATATTTATGACAATGCCAAGCTTGTTCGGCAAAGGCTCCAACCTGTCCACCCTCACAAAGCAGTAGCCATCAAGATAGAAGTCGAAAACCTCTTACGCATTGATTTCATCTATCATGTTCCTTTAACAGAATGGGTATCCAATTTGGTTCTCATAGATAAGAAACAAGGCACCATCTGAGTCTATGTCGATTATCATGATCTGAACACCACATGTCCAAAAGGAAATTATCCAACTCCATTTATAGATCAAATTATTGACGATTGCATCGGGTGTGAATATTTCTCCTTTAGGGATGGCTTCTCGGGGTATAACAAGATCGCTATCAAAAAGGATGACCAACATAAAATTTCCATCATTTGTCCTTGGGGAACCTCTGCGTATCGAAAACTCCCATCCTGTCTCAAGAATTTTAAAGCCACATTTCAAAGGGATATGGACTATGCATTTCACGATATCAGACACATTGTTCAATCTTACTTGGATGATCTTCCTGCTGATTCCAAGAAACGATTTCAACACCTCGCTCATCTTCAATCAATCTTTGATAGGTGTAGGTTCTACAACATCTATATGAATCCGCATAAATGTGTATTTTTTTTTAATCTGAATGACTTCTTGGGTTCATTGTCTCCAAGCATGGGATTAGGGTTGATCCCAATAAGGTAAGGGAAATTATTGAATTATCCACACCACAATCCATCTTACAACTCCAATGTTTGTAAGGGAAGGAAAAATTCTTGCATCGATTCATCGTAAACTACGTTGAGTTAAAGAAAGGCCTTATGCGCTTACCTAAGAAAGGGGTACCGTATATGTGGGATGATCAAGCTCAACTGCCATTTGACGCCTTGAAAGAGGAACTCATTTCCTCCCCACTTATTAGTGCCCCCAACTATTCGCACGACTTTCTCCTCTACCTGGTAGCCTCACCATCGTCTCTAGGAATGGTTCTGGTTCAAGTGCATGATGATGATAGTGAGCATGCGGTCTATTATCTGACGAAAGGCCTTATTGGGCCTAAATTACGATATTCACATGTGGAGAAGTTATCTTTAGTGGTTTTATTTGTTTTCAGCTGCCTCCGACATTACATACTGCTGCAAAAAACTATTGTCATTGCTTTGGAGAATCGCATGAGACACATCTTGTCTCGCGAGATCATTGGAGGAAAATATTCTAAATGGATTGTATTCTTCCAACAATTTGACTTGGTTTTTGTTTCTTCCAAGGCCAATAAATCTCTAGTTTTCATTGAATTACTATCGGATATTCCTAGATTTGACCTAGAAGAAGTAGCTCATGATCCATTCACTGATGAATCGGTATATTTGGTCGACTCTACTGATCCTTGGTATGGAGACATTCTTGTCTACCTCCAAACACAACAGTTCTGCAGATGATCGTCATCGAATTCGTCATCAAGCTAGACATTATCTTGTGCTTAACGATACTCTATATTGTCGTGGTGTCGATTCCATTCTTCGATGTTGTCTCACCCTCACCGAGGCAGAACACATTTTAAATTACTGCCACGCCGGGGCGTGTGGAGGTCATATTTCAGGCATAGCTACTACCTAGAAAATCTTGCATGTAGGATACTATTGGCCCGCTTTGTTTAATATTGCATTACTGTGGTCCAGACCATCCATGTCAAATATTTTCTAAGAAAATTTGCACCCATGCTACCCCTCTGCATCTGGTTATCTCCGTCATTCCTTTTTCGAAATGGGGAATAGACTCTGTAACATTTAATCCCGCTTCCGTTGATGGACACAACTACATTGTAGTTGCGATCAACTATTTCACGAAATGGGATGAAGCCATTCCCACTTAGCGAGCCTTCTTTTTAGGGAATTTTTATGCTCGTAAAACTGAAAAAACCCCTGAGTTTCCTTCTTCAAGCTCGTTAAATTTCCACAAATAATATTATGAGCCATTCTTTTCCATATTTTTCTAGCTCTTTAAAAAACGAAAAATACACTGAGTTTTTCTTCCTTGAACTCGTTAAAATTTCACGAGGAGCATCAATTTTTTCTTCTTATGACTCATGAAAAATTCACGAAGAATATTGAGTTTACTTCATCTCCTCATACTCATAAAAAAATGAGGTATATGTCCATTGAACATAGGTTTATCACTTTATCCAGACTCAATGGACTAACTTACGAAAAAGGAACTGTTTCGGGCATACTATTACCCCTTTGTTGCACCCGGTCATCAACCATGACAAAGGTACCCCCTTGGAGTTGTCTTTTATGATCTCTTTCAGACTCCATAAACATGAAAATATCACCAAGTTTATGCTTTGGACTCGTTAAACCTAATCATATGGGGAAAAAAATTAGACAAAGTAGAGACTCACTCTATATACTTTGAAGGATGATTTGGGAGCAGCACCTTGAACATGGCACTCTTCAAAAAACTTCCTTTCACCAGCTTCTCGCCAAACCCTACCATTCTATGAGTTTAGCCTTCATATTATGATGTTCCTACATATTTGAATCCTAACACTCTTTGGTGTTCTTGAGTCTAAGATTCCTCATATTATGTATGTTGTGCCTTCTATTGTTCAATAGATCATGCTATCTACTGCTTCTCATATCAACCAAGCCGTCATATGCCAAAAATAATTTTCCCACCATTTGTTTGCACCATTGATTTATACTATCTTCAAACAAAATCATCTTTGTCCTATTTCGTGTCAACTAACGTAGAACACCTTATTTCCTACATTTTGACATATCTCTTCGTATCGACTTCAACATAGTATCTAGGAAGGCAATCCAGAAACATATCAGTACCCTGGAACTTGCAGACCTCAGTGGCAGGTTACCTTGTGTTTGATTGGGGATTTTCATTATTTTCTCTAGGTCGAATAATTCTACGAGCATTCGACATCAACACCATTTTTTCACACTCGCTAGATTTTACTGGGCATCTTGGATACCATCATCCTTATTAGTGGCCATCCTCGCATCTGTTAACAGTTTTCATCATTGACTAGTAATCAGATTATTTCTCACATGTTCGACTACAACTCCTTTATTCACATGTGTAGAAATATGTAGTTTAGAGAAGCGGCAACCAAGACCTTGCGTAGAGGCTTACGTCACTTAGCTTTGTTTCCTCTCCCAAGCTGCGTATATTGTTTTCAGAGATAGTTTATCAGATTGATCCTATCATGACACAAGCTTCCACATTGTGCTTATCGATGGACATAATGGTCATATACCTTCCTGGAGAAATCACTCTGATGAATCTACTGAGTATGGGAATTTCCGACTCAAAACAAATTTATATATTTTTGACATATGTTGATTGTTTCAGGTTTCCCATAGTCCTCCAACTCCTCTCTCGCTCTACTACACATATAGAAAGTATTTCAGCCACCATCTTCGTCTCTGACCTCACACTTTAGGGGGCATATGTTATACTGCAAATGACCTCCTCATCAGCTAAGAGAAGAAGGACACATGGATGGAAGGAATTGTCCTAGATAGAGACCTATTTTTCCATAGTAACACACCCCAGAAATTTCCAGGTCGAGTTATCATGATTCTCTGCTTCCTGTAGAAAGCGTTAGTGCCTTAAAACCATGTTTTTCCTAAAGGGTCGCGTCACCCTTGCTCCATGAAGAATGAGGGGAAAGTTTTGAGTCAACTAACTGACATTTCCGGCTTTTTTTCAAGGAGTCAGTCCAAAAATTTGGAAACCTGTATTGCAGGCCTCTAATTGGAAATTTCTAAACCTAAATAAGTATCCAAAGAGGGAAAAAGATAGAAAAGCATGGAAACATAATGGATTTTCCCCTAATTAGACTAATGGATAATCATGGCAAGGTTTGTCCTCCCAAACTCTTATAAATTGGAGGCAAGGGCTCATTTTCAAAGGTCGAAAGGTTGATTGTGCAAGAAGTGAACTTTTGTCAGTGTGAGGTTTTTGTTGGGTGTGGAGCCTGATTATCTTGTTTATTTTGTATCACAGCATTGGACCCCTATACCTTAATGGGGCGGCAATGCTGCCCATAGTTAAACACTGCCTGGGGAGTCCAGGGGGGGCGGCTGCGACTTTATGGAGCCCCCCCCCCTGGCTGGGGGTTTCGGGGGTAGCGCCCCTGAAGCTGAGAACAGATGTAAAATTTCCTTGTAAAAGTATAGTAATTTATAGTCAATCTGGGCCATTCATTAGGCGGATGATCTGACGGTAGAATTTATGTTTAGTTTAGGGTTTTTTTTCCCTAGAAGGCAACCCCTCGCTTTTATGAGGGTATTGTATTTCGGCTATGTATTGTGTGTGTATTCTCAGAGCGAGAAACAGATAGAGAGACTGTGAGAGAGAACAGAGGATATTACAGCGGATCTGCTGTAGGTTGTGTCTCTTCATTTTTTGTTGGATAATAGAAAGGAAGGACTGGTTGTTCGGGGTGGACCTCGCCCAAACTGGGTGAACCACGTATATTTGTGTCTCTCTGGTTTTATGTGTTTTGTGTGCTTGTGTTTTCCGCGTATTTTATATGTTGCATTTCTCTGTAATATTTAATTTTCTAACAACTGGTATCAGAGCCGAAGGTCTATTTGGCTGATAAACTCATAGGAAAGAAGGGTTCCTGGTTTGAGTGGGAGCAATGGCAGAATATGGTAAGTTTAGGGTTGAGAAATTTAACAGCAAAAACTCCCCGTTGTGGAAGATGCAGATGGAAGATTATCTGTATCAGAAAGATCCGTACCTGCCATTAAGCGGAAAAACAAAGAAGCCGACGACTATGACAGATGCAGAATGGGATATTCTTGATAGAAAGGCGCTCAGAACAATACGGTTGTGCCTTGCGGTGTTGGTAGCCTTCAATATTTCGAATGAAACAACAACAGAGGGTTTGATTAAGGCGTTGGTGAAAATATATTAAAAACCCTCGGCCTCAAACAAGGTATTTCTTATGAAACATTTATTTAATATGAAGATTTCAGAAGGTGGATCTGTTGCAAACCATTTAAATGATTTTAATACAGTTACCAGTCAATTAAGTTCTGTAGGGGTAAACTTTGATGATGACGTTAGGGCTCTTTTATTTATGTGCTCATTTCCAGAAATCTGGAATGGTTTAGTTATGGCCATTAGTAACTTTGTCTCTGGATCTATAACTTTAAAGTTTGATGATGTTTTCAGTGCTATCCTTAGTGAGGAAATGTGACGGAAAAGCTCTGGTGAGACATCGGGTAATTCTTTGAGTGCAGAAGTCTAGGGGAAGAAGAATGGAAAGAGGAAAGAGGAAAGAGCTTGGGATATTGTAGTAAATCAAGGAAAGGTAGATCCAAGTCCAGATCAGGGATGGTGTGCTGGAAATGCGGAAAGAAAGGAAACCTAAAGAAATATTGTAGATCTCAGAAGGGAAAAGAAGGAGATGCACAGCAAGAAAAAAATCATGAAGCAAATGTGACAGGTGATGTGTTACAAGATTCTTTGATTCTTTCTTTTGAAAATGTTACTGATTCTTGGGTTGTAGATTCAGGGGCCTCATTCCATGCCACACCTGATAAGAAATATTTTCATGACTATGTTCAAGGAGATTTTGGACAAGTCCGTTTGGGTGATGATAAACCCTGTAAAATTGTTGGAATGGGTAAAGTTCTTGTAAAAAAAAAAATGGAAACCAATGGTTATTAAAGGAGGTAAGGCATGTTCCAGATCTTAAGAAAAATCTGATTTCAACAGGGTAGTTAGGCAATGAAGGTTGCGTGAAAACTTTCACAGATAAAACTTGGAAGGTCACCAAAGGAGCCCTAGTAATAGCAAAAGGAGAACAGGTTGGCACATTGTATTTATGCAATGGTATTTCTAACTCTGTTAATGCTTTAACTTCCAAAGGAGCAGATGTAGCATTATGGAATCATAGGCTCGGACACATGAGTGAGAAGGGGATGAAGATTCTTCACTCAAGAAATTTGTTTCTGGGTTTGAAGAATGTTGATTTGGATTTTTGTGAGGACTGCATTTATGGAAAACAGAAGAGAGTCGGATTTCTAAGAGTTGGTCAAGAAAATAAGAGCGAAAAATTAGAGCTTGTGCATACAGATGTATGGGGACCTACTCAGGTATCATCTCTTGGTGGCTCTCGTTATTATGTTACTTTTATTGATGATGCAACTAGAAAAACATGGATTTATTGTATTTAGAATAAATCTGATGTATTTGATATTTTCAAGAAATGGAAAGCTTTGGTTGAGATTGAGACAGGAAAGAAGTTGAAGTGTCTCATATCAGAAAATGGAGGTGAATATTGCAACAAATATTTTGATAGGTATTGTTCAGAGCATGGAATTCGTAGAGAGAAGACAGTTCCAAAAACATCACAAGAAAATGGTGTGTCAGAAAGAATGAACAGAACAATCATGGAGTGTGCAAGGTGCATGAGATTGCATGCAGGATTGCCTTTACAATTTTGGGCAGATGTTGTAGATACTATTGTTTATCTAATAAACAAAGGGCCTTCAAGTTCCTTGGATGGTGGTATTCCAGAGGAAGCATGGACAGGTAAAAAGGTAAACTACTCTTTTTTAAAGCCTTTTGGCTGTGAGGCCTTTGTCCATATTAATAAAGAAAATAGAACAAAGCTTGAGGCAAAATCAAAGAAATGTACCTATATTGGATATGGTGTTAATGATTTTGGTTATCGCTTATATGATTATGAAAATCACAAAATCATTAGGAGCAGAGATGTAATATTCAATGAAAAGGTCTTGTATAATAATCAGTTGCAGGAAAAGAAACAGGAAAAAGAAAACAAAGAATACACAGTTCTTGATGAGATCACAGAAAAAGTAAAGGTGCCTGAAAATAATAATAATCAACAACAACAGCAACCTCAAACACCTGAAAGTGGTGTTAGAAAATATACCAGGATAAGTAGACCCCTGAACGATACTCTCTGTCATTATATTATTTATTTTTGATTGATTCTGTTGAACCCGAATGTTATGAAGAAGCAATGCAGGTTGAAAGCGAGAAGAAGTGGGAGCTAGCCATGGAAGAAGAGATGGACTCCTTAATGCATAACCAGACTTGGGACTTAGTCAGGTTGCCTGGAGGTAAAACTACATTGCAGAATAAATGGGTTTACAGGCTAAAGGAAGAAGATGGAGGAAAACAGAGGTACAAAGCTAGACTTGTGGTGAAGGGGTTTGCACAAAAGAAAGGTATTGATTTTGATGAAATTTTTTCTCCTTTTGTTAAGATGACTTCAATTAGAACTATTTTAAGTCTTGTAGTAGCAGAAGATTTACATCTTGAATAGTTAGATGTAAAGATAGCATTTCTACATGGATATTTGGAGGAAGATATCTATATGGAGCAACCAGAAGGATATGAGGTAAAAGGGAAATAAAAATTAGTGTGAAGGCTAAAGAAGAGGTTGTATGGCTTAAAACAGGCTCCAAGGCAATGGTATCTAAAATTTGACAAGTTTATGTCAGAACAAGGTTATACTAGATGTCACTCTAATCATTTTGTTTATCTGAAAAGGAAAAATGATGGCAGCTACATTATATAGTTATTGTATGTAGATGACATGCTTGTTGCAGGGTCTAACATGCAGGAAATAAATGTGCTCAAAAGAAAATTGGAAAATTCATCTGCAATGGAGGATTTGGGAGCTACAAAACAAATCCTTGGTATGAGAATAACTAGAGACAGGAAAAATCGCAAATTAACACTGTCTCAGAATGAGTACATACAAAAGGTGTTGAAAATATTTAATATGCAGAAAGCAAAACCATTTAGTACACCTTTTTCTAGCTATTTCAAACTTAGTAAGGATATGTGCCCCAAGACCCAAGAAGAAATGGATTATATGTATAAAGTTCCATATGCATCAACAGTTGGAAGCTTAATGTATGCAATGGTTTGCACAAGGCCTGATATTGCACATGCAGTGGGAGTTGTAAGCAGGTACATGAACAATCCAGGAAAAGAACATTGGATGGAAATGAAATGGATTCTTAGATATTTGAGAGGTACCACAAATCAAGCACTATGCTTTGGTGGTTCAAACATTGCTCTACAGGGACATGTTGATGCAGATATGGTAGGTGAAAAAGATAACAGGAGAAGCACTACAGGATATGTATTTACTGTAGGTGGAACAGCTGTCAGTTGGGTTTCAAAAATCCAAAGTGTTGTTGTACTTTCAACAACAGAAGCAGAGTATGTTGCTGCTACAGAGGCTAGTAAAGAAATGATTTGGTTACAAAGGTTTATGGATGAATTGGGTAAGAAGCATGATATGGGCACGTTATACAGTGATAGCCAAAGTGTCATTCATCTTGCAAAGAACTCAACATTTCATTCCAGTACTAAACACATACAGCTCAAGTACCATTTCATACGGTCAATATTGGAAGATGGATAGTTGAAGCTGGAAAAGATACACACTAGCCAGAATCCTGCAGATATGCTAACAAAAGTTGTAACCAGGGAGAAACTGAGATTATGCTCAGTTTCAATTGGTCTTCAAGGATGAAAATGAAGATGAGAAACAGCCAAATCCAAAGAGGAGTTATTTTCCAGCAAATGAAGCAGTGGTGCAATTGCTACAATCAGTCTCCAAGTGGGATATTGTTGAGTGTGGAGCCTGATTATCTTGTTTATTTTGTATCACAGTGTTGGACCCCTGTATCTTAATGGGGCGTCAACGCTGCTCGTAATTAAACGCTGCCTAGGGGGTCCAAGGGGGGGCGGCTGCGACCTTATGGAGCCCCCCCCTGGCAGGGGGTTTCGGGGGCAACGCCCCCAAAGCTAAGAACAGATGTAAAATTGCCTTGTAAAAGTATAGTAATTTCTAGTCAATCTAGGCCATTCATTAGGCGGATGATCTGATGGTATAAGTTATGTTTATTTTAGAGTTTTTTTCCCTAGAAGGCAACCCCTCACTTTTATGAGGGTATTTTATTGCGGCTATGTATTGCATGTGTATTCTCAGAGCGAGAAACAAATAGAGAGACTGTGAGAGAGAACAGAGGATATTACAGTGGATCTGCTGTAGGTTGTGTCTCTTCATTTTTTGTTGGATAATAGAAAGGAAGGATTGGTTGTTCGGGGTGGACGTAGCCCAAACTGGTGAACCACATATATCTGTGTCTCTCTGGTTTTATGTGTTTTGTGTGCTTTTGTTTTCCACATATTTTATATGTTGCATTGCTCTGTAATATTTAATTTTCTAACAGTTTCATGGTTGTCATGGTTCATTGAGAATTATTTGCCTAATCATTGTCACACTAGGATATTGAGGAGAGAGAGCTTGGAGTCGGAGGACTGAGGGAGGCTTGACCAAGCTGATGGTTGTAACCCTCCTTCATTTGATATAATAGACCTACCTCTATTTTGTCCACTTGATGTCTCGTGATTACATTTATTGAGTTATTTGTTTGAGATACATGTTATAAGTGGCCTAGACTTATGTTAGTTCATGTTTTATTATATGCTCGTCTTTGATTTTTTATTTTTGATAACATTGTGAAGATCACTAGTTTCGTTGTTGGCTTGTGGGATTCGGACTTGGAGCTGGTGAGGCGGGCTTCCACCACACTACCTTGAGCCCTCCAAAATATCGACATAAGGCATCGAGGTAATCAATGTCTATTTTAAATTTTCAATCAAATACTTATTTAAACGTGCATCTACTGTCTTTGTGAATGTTCTAGCTAATCTAACTATCTGCCATGGGTCCCAGGAAGGCCTGAGAGGGATCTTACTCTAGCTACCACTTGTGCACTTTACCCCTGAGAAATCACCAACCATGAATCAATGGACCCAATTTTAAATCATGCACCCAATGAAGTGGGGCTACATAAAATATATACATAATAATACATGACTTGGACTCCATTGACCCATACATAGTAAACGAAAATACATACTAGGCACCATGGGTCACTCTATGAACAATGTGCCAAAAAGATGAAACAATGAAAGTACATGGCTTTTGAATATGCACACAATTTTTATTTCATCAATACTTTCCAAAAACATGAAATATCATGAGTACGTGGAAAAAATGAGCATCAACATATGCTCCCTATGGAATTAGTAAAAAAATACAATACATGGCATACAAGAACTCCATGAAGTATGACATAAGATATCCAAAATGTAGCAGCAATATTAGAGGTAAAAATAATCATCATATGCTAGTACATGGCCACTCAACATCTTGGCCATCACCATCCCATCAATTAATGACTTGTATCATAATCATGATAACCACTAGTAACCACTATCCTACACATGTGCATCAACAAGAAATATCAACCCGTAGTAACGACATCACAATAGTAGCAGAAAAAAGTACATATCCTAATCATGATTAGCAACTGTTGGACACCTAATCCTCCTAGAGTTAGTGTGCAAGGAAAACGGTGAATAGGGAGTCCAAGAGACCTTGGAATATGGAATCCAAGAGTCACACCTAATGTACGACAATTGTATATCATTGTGAATAATATGATAACACATGCTTATCTTATCTTTTGTCCATTATGTTTATGTGAGTGGGTTTAACATGGTATTAGAGTTGGTATGTTCATAACCAACTTAATATTGTGTGAGCCACTTGTTTTTTGTGGCATGTGTAAACCTGCAAGACCTGGGCGTTTTTAAGCATGTCAATTCTACCTCTATTTAGAATTTTTGCAGACTGACACATTTGCACTAGTTTTAACGTCCCTCACCTGTGTTTCTAAAATGTTGCCTGCAAGCAGCACCACAATGTTCATCAACCTACGTTATCTCCACGCTGCCTATTCAACACTGCTCGGACTTCCATGTTCCATCGACCCCTCCCAAGATCCCCTGCTCCCTCAACACTTGTAGGCTTCCGTCGACCCTCCGTCGGCACTCTGGCTCCCTCCTCCTCCCTCAGCTCAACACCCCTTCCAATTTTTCCGACACTCCAACTCCTTACACCTCTTCCCACTACGCGTTGCTCAAGTGATCCATACATCAACCCTCCATACTCCCATCGCACTGTAATACACAACGCTCCCATACCATGTGTTAATGAGTTGATCCCTCGGTATACCATTGTTCCAACATTCAGACAGTCCCCTCTCATCCCATATAATTGATCGACTTCCGCACAGGTGTTAATACATGTTGGTCGACCCCTACATGGTGCCCATCCACCTGGTGTTCTCCTCAAGGGACAATGCTCATTCCATTCAATACATTTCTCCCCGAACAGTGGACATTTTGTATTCAACACTCCCTCCATCAAACTCTCTCACCGACCCTCTTACCACCGTCTGTTGACAGGTGGCCCCTCTCCACAGTCCTCACCTCACTCCCTACATAGGTGACTCCTTACCTCTCCACCATTCCCTCACATACAATTCAACACCAAAAATGCCCTCCTGAATTCAACAGTCACGCATACCACACTCCAGAACCATACCAATCTACTCCTTCATTAAAAAAATTCACCTATTTTAAGTCTCTTAAGGAATGCATAAAAAAAAAAATTTAAAGCCATCCTCACTCAATAAATTTTATTTCCCTATCGCCTCCTCTTTCCAACTCTTTTTCCAAATGGTCCTTGACGTTTAAATACCTATTCCATATCGAATTTCCTTTGTGGTAATTTCTCATCCCTCACGGATTTCTCATAACCTTCGAATTTCCTTTTGACATCTAATTGTGGACTATATTTGCAAAAGAAATTTGATGAATTGTGGCCATGGATGAATAAATTTGGATTGCCGACATAAATTTGGAGTTTTTAACCTCTAAATAAGTGGATACTAAGCATCAAAGGAGATTGGATTCATGGTTATCATCTTTATTTTTGGGAAGCGATCCCAGCATTCATTATTTTTTCGAGGATTAGCTTTGGAGAAGAGAATCTGCTCATCCATTTCGAGATGGCTCAAAGCTAAGCGCACTCATGAAGTAGTACATCTAAAGCAATGTTAAATAGGCACACCTCTGAGCTACCTGTAAGGCTTAAAGCAGTAGTATTCTTTGTGCATATTATCAGTATCTATATATTGTCATGAGCTTTGAGAATTAGTTAATTCCTGTATAAAACCATTTATGTATGCCTTGATAAAAACACCGGAGTTTGAATGTTGGATTTGTAAAACACCATAAATTATTCCAACCGAAAGATATATGTGCACTATATTGGTTTGGTCTCTACGAGAAATATTCAATAAGCTGGGATTTGTCTAGTCTCGCTGGACTGTTGAGTCTTTATTTTTTTCTTAAAAAATGGCCAAACTTGATAATATATTAGAGTTGTTAAATACTCTAATACATTCTACTATAGATGAGATAGTAAATGTTATCAAAGACATTATTTTCAACATAAAATTATTCCTGTAAAATGCACTCGACAAGATTGAATTTTTGCAGCTTGAGTCAGAGCTACAGCGAGATGAGCTTTAGCAGAAGAGTTGTTATTTTGAATTATTTTTTGGTTCAGAACATTGAGACAAACTCCCATCAGCAACAATAAATTATTCAGATCATTGATCCCAATACAAGAGTAGATTTGAATGCAGAAGAAAAAATCCAACCTGCACTTCCCAAACCCATCATCAAACCTTGGGAAGATCTTGTCCATAACAAGCACAAAACATGTCTTGGATATGACAAGGAGGTGACATTTCATATTCCATATTACTCAAAGCCCATCCAGTTCCCTAGTGTTGGATGTCTTCATGACAGCACATCTTTATTTGTTCCAGATCTTCCTCCTCTTCCACAACAGCAACAACAGATTTTTAAATTCCAACGGTGTGACCGAGTTGTCCATATGAAAGATCATTGTCTTGACCTTCACCCATGAAAGCACTATGTTCAGCACACTCATTGTTCACACGGATTCTTCAAAAAAAATCCTCTTGCAAGAACAAAGATTCATCTTGGATGGATTGCTTCTTGGAAATGGGCATCAACAGCGAAGAAGGTGTTTCAGTCATATGTCAGAACTTTTTCTAGAGTATTGAATAGTATTACAGTTGAGTTTTCACCATCATCTCACCTTGTATCTGACAGGGGGGGGGAATGATGGTCATCTACAAGCCATAGAAACATAAATTCAAGTGATCCTGAGCCACGATATGTCATTACAGATTCAGAGTTGTAGCCAGAGACACAGAAGTTCAAGCGAGCTTGAGCCATAACCTTTCATTCCAGATTCAGAGTTATAGCCAGAGACACAGCATTTCAAGCGAGCCTGTGCCACAACCTTCCATTCCAGATTCAAAGTTGTAGTCAGAGACACAGATTCCCATGAACATGCCTTTGGTTGGTGGTCAGACTTAAACCAACTATGTGAGATTGAGTTTATTCCTCTTCAAAGAATTCGGGACACTTCCTCTAGCAGAAGACTTCAACTTCTTGCCAGTTTTGGTAGAGTTATAGGAAATTCATCAAGCATTCCAGAGTTTTTGGTCATCCTTAAACCACCTCCTTTTGACAACATTTCAGAGAGCTCATTCAGCCTAGTGCTAGCATGGATACTTTGCACATTTGTATTACAACTCTCTTCTTGGACTCATACATACCCCTTCGGAGTAAGGGGACGAATGTTGGACACATAATCCTCCTAGGGTTAGTGCGAAAGGCGAACGGTGAATAGGGAGTCCAAGAGACCTTGGAATATGGAATCCAAGAGTCACACCTAATGTACTATAAATGTATATCATTGTGAATAATATGATAACACACACTTATCTTATATTTTTCCCATTATGTTTATGTGAGTGGGTTTAACAGCAACAATCTCTCCATAAATAATCAGTCATATGAATCAACATCACTCAACCAAATGAATATCCAACACATCATAATCAGTATTATGCTATGTCTCCCCATGCATTTGCAACATAAAATTCATCCATCTTAAATATATCAATAGAATGCATGGTTCATCTATAAGTATAAACATAATCAACGAGGTACATCAATTCTATATTATCCAACTATAAAAATGTGACAACAGTAATATAAATCATCTTGCATAAAACAATGTCAACTTTCTTCAAATCCATTAAGAAGCACATATACCCCCCTGAATATGTGATCCTCCATCACACCTTAACCATGTTCATGAGACCACCATATAGTTTTCATACCTCCAATAATATCACAAGAAACTCAACATGGAACTGCTCCAAAAACCATCAGTGACAATATAGCTTAAATATAAACAATGATTGTTGCAACAATGTTGATATACATATATTTTCCACTCGTATACAATAAATACATTATCTGCAAAAATAATTAGTGAAAAGAAATAAACATAATAATCAAGCCTTGAAAAACATATCTCCCCCTGAGAATAATATACCTCGTATAAAGAGATACGACTGATATGAAGGTGCATGAAGGAACTGAATCAAGATGCCATTACTCCCCCTGGGACCATGCAAGTCTCATGCATATTTTTGTAGTAAAGTAGATCTAACATGAAAGAATAGACTGTAGTAGGGATTTATCTCACCTAAATTAAATCTTCTGAGGAAGAGTACTCTCTTGGTCTCCTCTTACTCTTCTATTTTCCCTTCAACACATACACATTATCTTGGATCTTGATTCCTCTAGAAATTAATCTCTTTGATCCTTCCTTCCGAATGATGCAACCTTTGGAATTCAAGATTACTTATTTTCTTCCATCAACCATTTGGATCACACTCAAGGTATTATGCTTTATACCTTCAATGAGCCAAACATCTTCTACATTTGTCCTCTTCTCACCAATATTCGCTTTACTGCTTCCCAACACTATAGCGGTTTCTCTACCTTCAAACACAACATGTCCTCTCTTGGTTATATTGAGAAAATGAAATTTTCTCCTATCTCCTGACATATGGTGTGAGTATCTACTTTATATACACCACATGTCATCTTCATCATGAGAAAAAAGTGAAATGACAAATCTTCCAAGGTGCTTATCCTTCTTCCATGTATTCCTTGGTTGCACATTATCCTTTTATTGTTGCTTTTGAACAAATGGCCTCATAGATATAGGCATCTTACAATCCATGGCCATGTGTCCCAAATTATGGAACACATAACACTCTGTGTGACCAAAATATGTAGCCAAAGGATCTAACCTTTTTTTGCACATATTAGACCTCCATCTTTTCACGCTAGATCTAAAATCAATGGCTGTATTCCCAAACATGTTACAAGAAAAAAAATGACCATTTAAAAAAAAAAAAATTCCTGAATGAAGGTTGTACTCTTGGTTGATCCTATTGTTTCATGGATGAGTCAATTCTCCTCCTACAATATTTTCCTTCAAGGGGGAAAAGGAGTTTTGACTTCTCCTTTGAAAACTGCTACCTCCAACCATAGGATCAAAGGATGTGAAAGCTCCTTTTAGTTTTCTATTTTGCTACTGCATGTGAATCAAATTCTTTGCTGCATTTTTTTTTTTGGTTTTGCTCTGTCAATATTTCCTACATGCAAGCTTGTCTCACCCTTCTAAAAATTACTGCCAAATTTTCTCACTGGTATGGCACTCTTCACTTTCTCCAGTTGTTGGTTATTTTCCTCAAGCTTCTTTCTCAATTTGTCAATCACACCTTCAAGCGCTTCAACATAATATTGTCTATATTTTTTATTGTTGCAACTAAATTTTTCTAATATTTTCAATTTTTCCAGTTGTGTTCTAAAGGTATTAATTTCTTCCTTGATATTTTTCTCCATTTGATCACAATTCTGCAATTTATTCTTATGCTCCTTGCATGCATTTTTTAGTCTACCAATTTCACTAGAAAATTCTTCAATAACAACCATGGTAAATTCATATTGAGCCTTAAGACACACATAATCATGATCATCATCTCTATCACTAAAAAAATATGAATCATTATCATTATGGATATCTGAAATATAACTCAAAATAGTATCATTACGGCTTATACCTTCATATTTGTTGTTCTTCTTCACAGCTGGTTCATGTGGAGCTTCCTTCTTATTTTTGTTGCTCTTTTCAATTTCTCCATCACTTTTGTTGCTACTGGCTCCATATAGGATATGAAATCTATCCCAAATTTCCTTTGCATATTTTAAATCTCCAATTTTCTCTAAATATGCATTATGGATATTTTCGAAAATAATTCACCTTGCTTGAGCATTTTTCTTCCAAATTTTAGATCTTGGAAAATATTCATCATTTCCTTCACAAACCAATAGCCAAATGTTATAGCCACAAAGAAATAATTTATTTTTCACATTTTATTTCCATGCTTTGAAATTTGTAGCAGAACTAATTTCTTTGGAGAATTCATGTTGATCAGAGGTTGTCATTGATGTCAACCCAAGCAGCACTAGGGGCTAACCCAATATTGCATGGGAATTTTGACCTACCAAATTAATATGTTCTGGGTCAATAATGCTTTGTATGGTTTCTACTTGTCGAGATGTTTCCATTGATATATGGCACGCCATGTAATTCTTCACGGTTTGAGATATATTCATGTTTGAAGTTTGTACCCCCGGTTAGTGGGATAAAACCCCATGGGGTTGGGGCATGGATCATTGAAAAGTCATAAATAATATTTTTTAAGCTCTTGAAATCTCTCTCATGTTCACTTGTTGAAGCCCCTCTCAACCTAAGCATTTATATAAATTTTGATCCTCATTTCCTCCTTATGCAAGCGATTTCGCCATCTGAAACAGGTCATCGAGGCATTTTCGCTCTAACTTTTTTTCTATGAAGGTTCAGAAGCTGAAATTTTTATGAGGTGAAGCCGAAATCCTGAGGAAGCTACTATAGACATTTCAGATCAAGGTGCACAATATTTTTGGAGATATGAGCTGTGGAAGTCATGGTTTTGGCAGGCTCCTGAAATTAATCTCAAATAAGCGACCTTGGTAAAATAGTCATAACTCTCTCTCTAAGTATCGGATTGGAATTCTGTAAGATGTGACAAATAGTGAACAGAATGTAGTTTTCTCTTTATCAATTTCAGAGCCGAATGAAGAAACAGTGACACGTGGCACGCTGTACAATTCACTTTGCTGAAACAGTCCATAATTAGGGCATTGTGAGAGATTGGGTATAACTCTCTCTTGAAGAATCCAAATTGGGTCAGACCTATGGAATTAGAAATAAGACTTAGAGGACTACAATAGGACTGAAAATTAAATATTGAGGATCTGAAATAATAGAGATACACCAGATTCAATATCGAGCTCCTAGAAGGAAATAAAAAGCTAGATCATGTGCTGTCAAGGGTTGCAAAGGACCAGACTTTCTATGGCATTAAAGAAAATCAAGGTGCAGAAAAAGGTAGCATGACAAGAGAAGAAACCAAGGTGCATAAAAGCAGTAAGAATTCCATCATATGAAGTCTTCAAGTGGGCAACACTGCATACAATCATTGTAAAGGTATCATTGTACTAAGTCACTGTAAATACATTATTGTAAAAATTGTACTAGTGTCTATCTGCCAAGGGTTGAAGAGGCAGTGTTGGGAGGTCTAAGATCATCATTAGGTGGTTGTGTCAAATTTGGGGTTATGGTATAGTATATCTTCTTCTTCTACATCATTCTATATCATTGTAAAGTGGACCATTTTCCCTGGTACGGGAGTCCATTCTTCTTTTATTCTTCTATAGGGTGGTAGGGTGGTGCTAGGGTGATTTGTAGCTCATTGGGTGTTGGGGCATCCGTTCAGTTGACTACTGAATAATTTCAGGCATTGGAGCGTCCATCCAGTTGGAGCTGGAGAAGAACACTTTTCTAGATTCTAGGAAGTTGGAGCTTTATTTTCAATTGGAGTTGAATATTAAATAATTATTAGAAAAGCATTAGGTGGTTTTTTGTCCCGAGGTGGGTTTCCACCTTAAAAAATATGTGCATTTGTGTTCCTCTTGTTTTCTGCTATCATTGTACAAACACTGATAATAATTGAAGATTAACTAATGCTCTAATTGAAAGGAATACTAATTCACCCCCCCCCCCCAGTATTTCCAACAATTGGTTTCAGTGCTTGGTTCCTTCAATAGCAGTTTAACAGCTGGAAAGAGGTCATGGAGCATACCAAGAATGGTGTACCTCTATTCAATGAAAATAATTATGCACTCTAGAAAGGAAGAATGGAGGTCTATCTCTTGGCGCAAGGTTACGAAGTATGGGACATTGTTCAAAATGGATTTACATCAACCGCGAATGAACAACGTAAGAAGAATTTGGTAAATGATGCAAAAGAAAAGAATATTATTATTAGTGGACTTATTGAATCTGCTTATCAAAAGTTTTTTGAGTTGTGAAACCACCAAAAATGTATGGGATAAGCTTGAGAATATATATGCAGGTGACTCAAATGTCAAAGAAGCAAAGCTTCAAATCTATAGAGCAAAATTTGAGCAACTCAGAATGAAAGAAGATTGCAACATTGTTGCATACTTCCAATACATTGATGAAATCACCAATACTCTGGAAGGATTGGGAGAGCCAGCTGACGAGAAGACTATTAAACAGAATATTCTTAGAACGTTACCAGGGAGATTCAACCCAAAGGTATCGGTCTTAGAATACAGTGCAAATCTGGACAAACTTAGCAAGGAATAATTACATGGAGTTCTTTCATAGCATATGAAATGAGACTTGATGAAGAAAATGGTACTTCAAATCTATAAATTGCGTTAGTTGCATCTAAGAAAACCAATAAGGACAAACAACCTTCAATTTAAATTGCATGCACCTGCAAGTGTGAATAAAATGGAGATGATAGAGAAGGTCTTTCAGATGAAGAATATGTTTACTTTACGAGAAAACTAAAACCTGGTAAGGGAAAATTCAAAGGTAAACTTCCATTGATATGTTTCGTTTGTGGTGAGATTGGGAATTTCGTAGCAAAATGTCCGAACAAAAGTGATAGCAACTCAAAAGGAAAGAAAGGCTTTAATAAATTCAACAAGCAAGGAAAAAAGAAAGGATCCAAAGGGAACTTTCTCTCTAAAGAAGATAGCTAATCATCTGATGAAGAAAGTGACAGCAAAGAAGAAGCCAATGAGAAATTATTTTTTATGGCCAAGCACAATAAACAAGAAGTATCAAAAAATGAAGAAGAAGGGTTGACCATAGAAGAATTTTATGAGGAGGCAATCAAGCTTATCAAAGAGCTCAATGCTGAGAAGATTCGTTCCAATACTCTTGAAGAACAAGTTCAAGGTCTCAAAATTGAGGTTGAAGAACACAAATGTATTGAAGAGTCACTTCAAAAAAAGTTGGAAGAAAGCAACCAAGAAAGGGAAGCATTAGAAGCCGAAGTAGTCTCGCTGCGTAAGGAAGTGAAGAAGGGAAAAATTGTCCAAAACTATGCCAACAGCTCAAGGGCATTGTAAGAACTCATCAACAATCAACAATCTTACAGCGACAGAACTGGCCTCGGTTATAAAGAAGAAGAAGCAGGACCTTCTACAACAAAATACAATGAACCTATGAGATCTGACATACATGTAGACTTCATAGGACAAGATTCACAAGCACATCCTTGGAAGACGATTCCTCAACAAATATTTTCATCCAGGTACCAACATATTTTTCATGGCTATTGTTATTCATGTGGAAAATTTGGTCATAAAGTTGTAGAATGTAGCACGTACCCTAGGAACCAATACAATTCCAAGAGACTCTTCAAATATGGACCTCCCAGGGCTCAACGAAATATCAATAGATTTGAACATTTAAGAAATAATATGGAATGTTACAAATGTCAGAACTTTGGACACATAGCCAGAGACTGCAGACTTGAAAATCCTCCAGAAGAATCTTTGAAGCCACATAATGAACAAACATGGAAGAAGAAGAAGATTGATAATTTTTCTCTCGCTCTCTAGGCTCAAAAAAATAAAGATGTGTGGTATGTTGACAGCGGTTTCTCAACGCATATGACTGGAGATAGAAGGAAAATTGTATCTCTGAAAGAGAAGAAGGATGGAACCATATCCTTTGGAAATGATGGATCTTCAAATGTTATAGGATCAGGTACCGTCACTCTCGGAAGAAAATATGTTATAGCCAAGAATGTTCTATTGGTCGAAAACATGAATCACAATCTGCTCAGTGTTGGACAAATGTGTGATCAAGGACACACAATGCTCTTCAAATCCACAAAATGTGAAATCAGGAAAGGCAGGTATGGTAAAATTGTGGCTACAACAAGTCGAGCTCCAAATGACATATATGTTCTGGATGAAGCAACTAAAGCATGTCTACTAGCTAAAGAAGATGAAAGCTGGTTATGGCACAAACAAATGGGTCACATAAACTTTGACAATATTTTCAGGATAAGAAAAAAGGAAGTAGTACGAGAAATGCCGAAAATCTTAAAACCTTCCAACACACTATGTGAGGCATGTCGGCATGGCAAGCAGACAAAAGTCCAATTTAAAAAAAAATAACACTTTGCATCACATCCATTGGAACTGATACATACTGATCTATGTGCTCCTTTGAGAACAAAAGGCTTAGATGGAGAATTATATTTCATGTTAATGATAGATGACTATACCAGGATGACAGCCATCAATTTCCTAAAGAAAAAATCTGAAGCATTTGAGTGCTTTAAGATCTACAAGGAGTTGGTTGAAAATGAAACTGATTTGAAAATAAAGTGTTTAAGATCAGATAATGGTGGAGAATTCACTTCCAAATTATTTCAGCAATACTGTGAAAAAAATGGAATAAAAAGGAAATTTTCAACAGCACGAACACCTCAGAAAAATGGAGTTGCTGAAAGAAAGAACAGAACTGTACAGGAAATGGTTAGAAAAATGTTGAAGGACTCAAAATTGGATGAAAAATTTTGGGTTCAAGATATTGATACGTCAGTATTCAATATCAACCGAAGTTTTCTCAGAAATAATTGCAACAAGACTCCATATGAATTATGGAAAGGAAAACTAGCTAATGTAAAATGTTTTAGAATCTTCGGAAGCAAATGTTATATCAAAAGAGAAGATCAAAATTTGGGTAAGTTTGAATCACGTGTTGATGAAGGTATCTTTGTTGGTTACTCACGCAAAAGAAAGGCCTATAAATTTTATAATCTAATACAAAAACAGATAGTGGAGATAATAAATGTTACATTTGACGAAGATGGTGTTCTAGTGAGTAATGATGAGGATCTAGAATCTTTGAAACTCGAGAGAGAAGCTGAAAAATACACAGATAAAATTGTAGAAAAAGAAGCAACTATCAACGAGGAAAAAGTAAACAATGATCATCAAGATATACCAGAACAACAACAAGAAGCTCCTCCAAGGAGAACAAAATAGTGGATTCAAAAGAACCATCCATCAAATCAAATCATTGGTGACATAAATGAAGGTCGACAGCTTCGTTCATCACAACAAGCTCATGTTGCTTTTCTAGCAACCTTTGAGCCTAGTAGTTTTGAGGAAGCCAGCCAGAATGAACATTGGGTAGCAGCTATGAATGAAGAATTGGATCAAATTGAGAAGAATAACACCTGGGAATTAGTTCCACGACCAAAAGATAAAAATGTCATTGGGACTAAATGGGTGTTCAGGAACAAATTGAATAAATATGGGCAAGTTACCAGAAACAAAGCAAGATTGGTTTGCAAAGGCTATGCACAAGTGGAAGGAATTGATTTCGACGAAACATTTGCACCAGTTGCCAGAATGGAAGCCATCCGAATGTTTCTTGCCTATGTGTGTTCAAGAAAAATAAAAGTCTACCAAATGGATGTTAAGTCAGCATTTCTGAATGGAGAATTAGAAGAAGAAGTTTACATCGAACAACCTGAAGGTTTTCTACTATCACAAAAAGAAGACTATGTCTGCAGGTTAAAGAAGGTTCTATATGGTCTCAAGCAGGCTCCCAGAGCATGGTATGCTCGTCTTGATGGATATCTATGTCAACAAGGTTGAAAAGGAGATGCTGATAGCAATCTTTATGTACAAATAGATAAATATAATTTAACAATCGTTGAGGTATATGTGGATGATATAATATTTGGTAGCAATGATGATCGACTAAGTAAGAACTCTTCTACAAAGATGCAAAGTGAGTTTGAGATGTCTTTACTTGGTGAACTGACATACTTCTTAGGGCTTCAAATATCTGAGCAAGAGAAAAGATTATTTATATGTCAAGCCAAGTACATCAAGGAAATGCTCAAGAAATTCAAAATGGAAGATTGCAAACCCGTCCTTACTCCGATGGTAACAAGTTGCAAATTGAGCATAGACGACTCATCTAAGGATGTGGATCAGAGGTTATACAGATCTATGATTGGTAGTCTTCTATATGTAACAGCCTATCTGCCAGATGTTATGCAAGCAGTTGGACAAGTAGCAAGATTCCAAGAAGCACCAAAATAATCACATATTATTGCCATCAAAAGAATTCTTCGATATCTAAAGGGCACAAAATAATATGGCTTGTGGTATCCCAAGGGTAATAATCTCATTATTCAAGCCTTTACAGATGAAAATTGGGCAAGAAGCGTTGATGATCATAAGAGTACTATTGGAGCAGCATTCTATCTAGGTGGTTGTCTTGTATCATGGTTGAGCAAAAAGCAAACTTCAATCTCGTTATCTACAGCGGAAGCAGAATACATTGCAGCAGCATCATGTTATACTCAATTCCTTTGGACGAAACAAACTTTGCAAGATCTTCAAGTACAATTTAGTG
Source organism: Pinus albicaulis (assembly GCA_034641835.2). Taxonomy (NCBI): domain Eukaryota; kingdom Viridiplantae; phylum Streptophyta; class Pinopsida; order Pinales; family Pinaceae; genus Pinus; species Pinus albicaulis. Next base: position 554,222,568 of record CM076583.1, on the reverse strand, counting down.
AGCCTGTTCCCATATTCTGTGACAACACTAGTGCCATCAGCATCTCCAAGAATCCTGTCATGCATTCAAAAACAAAACACATTCTGATCAAATATCATTTTGTTAGAGAACAAGTCGTTGAAAAGAATATCAATCTTGAGTATGTTTGTACAAAATAAAAAATTGATCATATCTTCACTAAACCTTTACCTCGTGAAGCATTTGAATATCTTCGTCAAAAGCTTGGGATTCTCCCAAGCTCTCATTAGGTTACAGGTCTGCAGGACAGTTGTGTGTCAGCGCGAGTGGAAGTGTGTACAGGTCCACAGGATGGTTGTGTTTCAGGGGGAGTTACTCTTTGCCATTGATGTCAAAGGGGGGGAGAAAGTTGTAGGGATATGTGTCATGATCGTAGGGGGGGTACTTGTGTTGCCATCAATGCCAAAGGGGGAGATTGTTGATCAGCGGTTGTCATTGATGTCAACCCAAGCAGCGCCAGGGGCTAACCCAATATTGCATGGGAATTTTTACCTACCAAATTAATATATTCTGGGTCAATAATGCTTTTGATGGTTTCTACTTGTCGAGATGTTTCCATTGATATATGGCACGCCATGTAATTCTTCACAATTTGAGAGATATTCATGTTTGAAGTTTGTACCCCCAGTTAGTGGGCTAAAACCCCATGGAGTTGGGGCATGGGTCATTGAAAAGTCATAATTAATATTTTTTAAGCTTTTAAAATCCCTCCCATGTTCACTTGTTGAAGCCCCTCTCAACCTAAGCATTTATATAAATTGTGATCCTCATTTACTCCTTATGCAAGGGATTTCGCCATCTGAAACAGGTCATCATGGAATTTTCGCTCTAAATTTTTTTCTACAAAGGTTCAAAAGCTGAAATTTTTATAAGGCGAAGCCAAAATCCTGAGGAAACTTCTGTAAAAATTTCAGATCAAGGTGCGCAACATTTTTGGATATATGATCTATGGAAGTCAGGGTTTTTGCAGGCTCCTGAAATTAATCTCAAAGAAATGACCTTGGTAAAATAGTCATAACACTCTCTCTGAGTATCGGATTGGAATTTCGTAAAAATTGATAGATAGTGCACAGAATTTAGTTTTCTCTCTATCAATTTTAGAGCCGAATGAAGAAACAATGACACGTGGCACACTGTACAAGTTCGCTCTACCGAAACAGTCCATAATTAGGGAATTGTGAGAGATTGGGTATAACTCTCTCTTGAAGAATCCAAATTGGGTTAGACCTATGGCATTGGAAATACGACTCAGAGGAATACTACAGGACCAAAAATCAGATATTGAGGATCTGAAATAACAGAGATACACCAAATTCAATATCGAGCTCCTAGAAGGCAAGAAAAAGCTAGTTCAAGTGTTGTCAAGGGTTGCAAAGGACCAGAATTTCTGTGGCAGCAAAGCAAAGCAAGGTACAGCAGAAGGTAGCATGACAAGAGCAGCAACCAAGGTGCATAACAGCAGGAAGAATTTCATCATATGAAGTCTTCAAGTGGGCAGCACTGCATACAATCATTGTAAAGGTATCATTGTACTAAGTCATTGTAAATACATTATTGTAAAAATTGTACTAGTGTCTATCTACCAAGGGTTAAAGAGGCAGTGTTGGGAGGTCTAGGATCATCATTAGGTGGTTGTGTTAAAGTTGGGTTTATGGTCTAGTATATCTTCTTCTTCTACATCATTCTATATCATTTTAAAGTGGACCATTTTCCCTGGTAAGGGAGTCCATTCTTCTTTTATTCTTCTATAGGGTGGTAGGGTGGTGCTAGGGTGAGTTGTAGCTCATTGGGTATTGGGGCATCCGTTCAGTTGACTACTAAAGAATCTCGGGCGTTGGATCATCTATCCAGTGGGAGCTGGAGAAGAATGCTTTTCTAGATTCTGGGAATTTGGAGCTTTATTTTCAATTGGAGTTGAATATTAAAGAATTATTAGAAAAGCATTAGGTGGTTTTTGTCCCGGAGTGGTTTTCCACCTTAAAAACTATGTGCATTTATGCTCCTCTTGTTTGTTGCTATCATTGTACAAACACTGATAATAATTGAAGATTAACTAATTCTCTAATTGAAAGGAATATTGATTCACCCCCCCCCCCAACCCTCTCAGTATTTCCAACAATTCATTCTCAAAAAAAAAAATGCAATTTTTTTATCAAAATCTCCAAGATCCGCTCTCCAACGATTAAGTTGCGACGACAGCCTCGCTTCGATACGAATTGTTGGAAACTAGGTCACTTCTGAGAGGGGGGTGAATCAGTGGTGTGGCACATTTAAACCTTTTCTTTGATTACTTAAATTTTACACCATGCACAAAAACCATAGATCAAAGCACCAAAAATACATATGCAACCATAAAAATCAATTACACAAAGGACACAAAGATGTTTTCTAGAAAACACTCTCCAAGAATAAAAAAACACATGTTGTTATTTCACTTCTCAAATTCTATTATTTCAATCAAATTATTTGCATAGAGTTATATTGATATGTATATGAAAGCTTGAGGATTCATGAAAAAATTTTCAAGTGAATATACTAGGGTTTTTAACACTTACGTCAATTTCATTAGCACATTACATTCTTTAAAACTTAGTTTTTCAGAGAAAAAATAAATTAATTAAAATTTAAAATTTAAAAAAATAATAATAATAAATAAATAAATTAAAAATAAAAATAAAAAATTTGAAATGAATACATCAGTACCAAAACAGCATACACAAAAAAACAAATGATGAAGGATTTCACCCCTCCTATGCTACATCTTCTGGTCCAGCTTCCAATGGTTGGGCCTCTTTCATTATGCTCAAAAAAATTGTGTTTACATCAAGTTACAATGCTTATAATGCTAAAACAATGTCTCCAATGTCTCTAAAATAGTTAAAAACCCTAGCTGGGCTATTTATGCCCAAAAAAAGGTAAAAAAATTAAATCAGTTACGCTCCAATGAAGTTTTTCTACTAATTTTCCTACAATTCGCACTTCCCTGCAATCTTTTCTAAAAATTACGCCTTTCGCAGCCACGCAGAGCAACAATTTCGCCTCGCACCGGCGAGATTCCTGCCACCCTGGGTATAATTACTGCCTCCTTAATCACATCGGTTGACCCGTTACCCAGCTAATTTTTCACCAAGTGGCCTCCTACTCGTCGTTGATCTCGGAACAGTTGTAAATTTTCCAGCTGAAGGTTTGACCTCACTATGGTCTGAATTGATGGTTTGGTTAAGTGTTAGGGTTAGCAGAACCTTTCCCAAGGCAGGTTCTGCTCCCCGTCTATTGGCCTGACCGTGGAAATAGATGTTGTACCCCGTTGCATGTGTGATCACCTATTCCAAGGCTTAACCGCCACAGAACTATCAACCCAACCTGTTGCACAGACTTTGGGATATGGGTTTTACCGTAAGGTTTGGTAGTTGTATATCATGGCCTGCTCCACCGAAATATGTTTTCCATAAAAAAATTGGAGTTTGATTTAATATATGGTCTCAATTCGGGGTTAGCCCTTGACCCTCGTTGGTGTACCCTCAGGGTTAACCTCGGTCCCCACCCCCAAATTCACAACAGATAAACCTTAAATAATGCTTTCAACCTATGTTAGCCACCTATAAAAATTTGTCATACCAAATGGTGGCTAAATCTTTTTTAGGCCTTCAAGAAACAATTTCATGTCCAAATTGTGAGTTCTTGAAGTCTTATGAAAATATTTACCCTTTGAGTTAATCTTCACTGTTGTTTCCCTCTTTATCCTAAATAACCTACTGTTTTCCAAGAGAAAGACTGCTTAAAACCCATTTTTCATCATTTTCACTCCTCCTTTACTCATAAATAAACCCCATTTTTACCCTTAAACCATTTACAAATCCCTCCATAAACCTTAATTTTAACCTTCAAAATCATCAAACTCCCCTTTAAAACCTTATATCTCCCCTTTATTTGGTTTTAAAATCCTCCCTTTAGCCTATCGGAACCCTCAGTTTGGCTTAAAAACCTTGTTTTTTGGCCTAAAAATCACCTTTTTACACTTTATAGGTCTTAAGCCCCTGAGGGCTTATTTCCTTTAGCCCCTTTGTCTCATGTGTCCTTAGCCCCACAATCGGGCGCTTAAAACACAAAACCCCCATATAAAAACCTTTGCTCCACCTATATTGCTCTTCCCGACGTTATGGTTTCTGATAAAATATGGATCGTTGATCGATACAGATCAACGGTCAATAGGCCTAAATCCTCTTTCGAAGCCTTTTTTCTTCCTTTTCTTCCATTCCCCGACGAAAGGATTAAAATCAATGTGGACCTTTGATCTCTACAGATCAACGATCATCCGGCTACCTATTCTTTGCACCATCATCTACCTTGGCTCCTTTCCTTTTTAACATTTATGTCTCCTTCCTTTAATCTAGACCGTCCATTCATAAGATCGGACAATCGGGATTAAACCCGATGACCCTTTTCACCCATCCGCTCCACGGCAAAAAACCACACATCATCGTAGGGCCCAATCATCTTTCCGCCCATGAATCTTTCCCTCCATCGCGTGTGATCCACACCATTAGATCTGTTGCCCCTCATCTGATGGCTTAAACTCCATATCGCATAATTTTTACGCCTAAATGTTAACGCCAAAAAAAAACGCAAAATGGGTGGTTTTGTAAATCCACGTGTCGCGCGATGAATGGAATCGTGTTTTTTTTGGGAAAACCACTCACCCCCCAGAACTCGCGAGAAAACCATTAATGGTTTTCTTCCAAACCACTATCCTCCGCAATGTTATTTTCACTTTTAATCTTGATCGTTGATCTCTAAGATCGAACGGCTCTCATTGTATTTCACCTCCATTCGTTTGCCCTATCTATTCTCACAAACGCTCCATTGTGAGTTCTTTGTCGTCAATCTCTGAGATCGGACGGTCCCGATTTAATTTCGCCTCCATTGCGTTTTCCCACCATCTAACCTCCCGAATAAACTCACTGATTAATCTCGACTGTTGGTTGTTCTAATCCAACGGCTCAGATTCACCCTCGCGCCCGAAAACCTCCAAAGCAGTTTAAACCTATTTTTCGCAGGATTTTCATAATTTTGTTTGTTTTGTGCAGGTTATATATGGGTTTTCCCAGAGTTTTAAAAATAGAACGAAGGTCAGGAATGACGATTCCTAACCTTCAGTACAGGAAGGGATCCAAGGGGTCTTTCATTAAAACAAACCCCTCCACCTGTGTAAACCTTATGCGCACCTGCAAAACAACAAAAGCACAGTAAACATCAATTATACAAATAGTATCAGTGTCAAAGGTGAAGATCAGAGCATAAGTGAAGAATTAAAGATTTTTTATTAGATTTTAAAGGGATTAAGGCACAAACTCAGGAATCAAAGGCCTAATCCACAGATATAGACAGTGTTAAAGGATGAAGACCCGAAGAAATGAAGATCAAGGCCTAATTAAGCCTAAACACAGACCAAAAGAAAATTAAAGGTGTTTTAAGGAAAAACAAAGAAATATATCAGTCCGAAAGGCCTCAAATGCCACATCAGAGGCTAATTGAATCCTCTTCAGCTACCAAAGTGCCACCTGCAGCCTCAATAAATCAAAAGAATGCATAGTTATTGCCCAGTCAGTGATATTTTTGCCTAAAGACAGCCAGAGTTATTTCCAACCTGCCTAAAGAGTTTTTAAAGTCAACAAAATCTGCCAAGTAGCCTAAAAACTTAATGAAAACCAATTAATACAGAGAAATATCAGAAAACTTATCTATCGAGCCCCTCAAAGGCCAAGAAGCATTAACTTGTATTAATTGAACCTAGAGATCTTTTCTTTCATCCCACCTCTTCATTTCTTCTATAAATACTTCTGTAGAAGATAATTTAGGGGTTGGTCTATGGATATCTGTTGCATGTAAATAGTTTTCTGAAGCTGCTGCAGCCCTGTTTGTAATTGAAGATACGTAAGCCGAGATGAGAAGTTTGAAGCTCTAGAAACCTACTAGACTTGATGATTGTAACTGGTTTGAACATCAAATCTAAATAGTTGATTTATGGGATCCTGGTCTATGTCAATTGTGATGTGTTTCTCACTGAAATTGTTATTTTTATTTATGTCTCCATTCTGTCCACTTTTCTCCGATAACAAACAGCAAATATAGAGCTAGGATTTACTCTTACAAGTACCCTACTCTCACTGATAAGCTTTCTCTTTATGCTTTCCTCCTTTGTGTATTTAAGAATGATTTAATAAAGTCCAAGTAGTCAAGGAATGTTGGTGAGCCCATGTCTTACTATCTAAAATTTAAACATTGTTCTTGAATGATATTTTCATTACATGTTAAGTAGAGTTGGACTAGGAAAGTTTATGGTTTGCCCTGTCTTCTAGTTCTTTCTCCAAAGTTTGTTTGAAAGTTTCCCTAAGAGTATGTTAAAATCAAGCTAGTTTCAAAGTACTTACCTGATCTTACACTACTTTTTATGTTTATCATGAATGTTTTCCTTTTGAATACGCTGAAAGCAGGCTAAGTTAAAAGTCTTTACTTGATCTTAAGCTATTCTAAGTGTTTTAAATGTTTTCTATCGAAAGTATATCAAAATCAGGATAGTTTCAAAGTACTTACCTAATCTTAGATTACTTCTGTGTCTTTTCTTAAGTGCATGCCAAAAGCAGGATAGTTTCAAAGTACTTAATTGATCTTAGGCTTCTCTTTGGTCTTCATCTTTTTTATTTCCCTCACTCCATTTATTATTGTTCCATTCCATAAAATCAACTTAAAGAGATCCTTTGACATAGATGACATGCCCCATGGACCACTCTTGAACCTTGTTGTTTCAATTAAACCCTCTTATGACTCCATAGCCCAATGGATTAAAGTTTCTCCTTGCCTATCTTATTAGCTGAACCATTCTCCCACTTAGTTACACCTTCACCCTTCATATAGACTTCCTTCACCTTCATCATATCCTTGCCTAACCAAAACCAAACAAAACCCTTGCTCTTAATAAATAGCCTAACATCACACCAAAAGCCTTAAGAGATAAATCAATCTTTGCACTTATAGAGAGATCCCTCTTTGGATTCAGGAGGGCTAGATTCTAGAATCTCAAAGTGGTTCATATGTAGGCTTTGCAGTTTTTGTTTTCCAATCTTGCAAATTACAAAGACCTAACAACCTATACATGTTAATAACTACCATGGTAGATATAGCGGAAGCCTTTGTTGGTATATTGAGGTCTCACGCTCTAACCTTGCGGAGGCCTGCTCTAGCTTATAACAAAAAGTTTCATGGCCATCAAGAGGCCACGTGGCAGCTTCTAATTGGCCCACGTGGATATCTCTTATTGGTCCTCCCAAAAACTAATGAACTAATACAACAACACCAAATCAACCCAAATTTGAACCAACCATGTTGTTCCAAGTGTCGACCCCTAAACGTTCGATGGAGGACAAGTCACCCTGCCAATTCATGGTCCAATCAACAATATGGATTGTTGACTGGGCATCCCAGCAACCCAAATCCAAAAAAAAAATTGTTTCCCAATTCAAACAGGAGGTGATATCAGGAGCATCCTATGTCAGATTTGAGTGAAACAAGTTGCGTTAGATTCAGGACGGTGAGATATATGCTTTGACATTGGTTTTGAGACAATCTGAGAACTTTTAATTTTGAGCACTAAATTGATCCACCAGATCATTCCTCCCCGTGAATTTTTGGGACCTCTAAAATATCTTTATCAATAAACAAATAGATGATGGTACAGCTCCCTTACCCTTCCAATCTCAATCCACTAAAGTTTGATTGAATTTGACACTTTGAGATTTTCATGAAAATACATCATTTTCCATGATTTTGGAGTCCTTGTCTTGTTATCATAGATGAAATATTGTTGCAATTTCTCAAAATATGTAGAATATAAAAATGCTCTTGAAGGAATAAATGCATTCCCTCTTTGTCTTCCATCAAAATGTGACTTTAACAATCTCAAATTATTCTCACCTTGAACACTATCGACATGACAATGCTTAACATGTCTAGTCTTGCGCTTGGCTCGACTCTTGACCAAATGTGATATCCATCGCCATGCACCATCCCTTTTCAAAGCCAACACATTATGAAACCCACAAGAATAATTTTTGGAACCAATGTCCTTTTTTTCAAATTGATTTTTCCTTTTCTCTTTGACCCTTACACTCTCTAACAGTGGCATCTTTTTCACACCATTGTTCAACAATGATGCATGCTGTTGCAAATTTACTTCATATTGTTTACCTCTTTTAGGAGGAAACATGTTAGACTCCTGAAACATATTATCGCATTCATTAGAAACATATATGAAATCATATTTCACATTTGATTCGTATCCCTGAAATACCTCATTCACAACGTCTTTATACTTGAACATTAACAATGCAAAATTCTGACTAGTATTAACAATTCTCTTCATTTGTCTAGCATTCATAAGAGACAAACTCATCTTCTTACGGTGCACGCTATTAATGTACTCAATCCCATTCTTGAACAAGTGATACGTATAAAGTTAAATTTCATCAATAAAGTTTGCAATGATTGCAAATCTAAGGATGGACTTCCTTGTCACCTGCAATTTTCATTCTCACATACCCAACCTAAATGATAAGGTCTAGGATGAGGAATGGTCTCTAAATTTAACATCTTGACAATGTCTTCAGAGATAATATTTTCTTTAAACCGCTATCAAATCGTGTGTCTATATTGGTATGCTTTGAAATAACTCTAATAAGGAAAAGCTCAATTCTTGTTTTTTCATCTTGAGTATCATTGAGACAACTTGAATAACTGGTACTTTCAATGTCCTTACCTTTCAAACCCATCGTTGTGATATTTCTTTCATCTCCAAAATCAGAACCTAAATCATCTTGTGTAGTTTCAGCCACTTTTCTCCTTATCCTTGTTTTTAAAATTCTTGGGTCTCATCTCTGGATGAATTTTTCAGCAATGAACTTCATCATGGACATCTTTGGAACAATTTTTGCATGTGATTTTTTATTTCTCCATCTTGATGGAAGCACTCTTCTTTTGTTTTCCCTTGAACTTACCCTTTCCTTATTCTCCAGACTGAAAGGTTTTCTCACTTGTTTCATTTGAAACATGTATCCCTCTTGCCTCTAGATGTGTGTCCTGTACACAAAATTTATCTAAACTTGTAGGGTTAAATATGAGAATAGTGTGTATTAAAAAACTATGAAAACCTCCAATGTATTTCAACAAAGTGTCTTGAGATGACAAATCTACACCCAATATCAATGCTCTTCTTCTAAACTCTTTAGTATAGCTTTTCACACTTTTTCCCTTTCCTTGCCTAAATTTTTGTCAATCCATGATCGCTTCTTGCATGTATGCTAATGGATATAATTTCCTTCTCAATGCAGCAACAAAATCATTCTAAGAGGTTAATACCTTACCATGTTTCTTTAAGTCCTATTGATTTTTGGCTTCCCACCAAATAAGTGTTGCAACTTCCAACCTTAATGAAGCAAGCTAAATATTGGTATCATCATCCTTGATCCTTTGTATCCTGAAATACCCTTCAATCTGATGAACCCAATTATCTAATCTCTCAACATTTACCTCTCCATCATACATAAGCAAATCAAACTTTTTGTCAAGTTTCAACAGTGGAGTTTTACAATTTCCCTTTGGAGAATGTGGAGGTGTTTGTAAAGGGGTTGATCTGGAATATGATGATGATGAAGAGGGTGGTGAGGATTGAGCTGAAGATAATGGTGGTGTCAAAGGTGGTTTTTCACCATTCCCTTTTGGAGTCTTGTCCCAATATCCTCTATCTCCTTTTGAATAATTATCTCCCTTTTGAGGATTGGAGCTCTCACCTTGCAACCTTGTGTTTCTCTCTTCATAGAGAAATTTCACCATTTCTGTCATGTCAAAGAATTATTTTCTGAAATACTTTTCATTTTCTGACATATTGTCAATATCTCCTTCATGTGCTATGACTGTTGAACCTTCAAGTGTAACTTGAGGTGAAATTTGTGGTGGAGATTGTGGAAATTTTGTTATCCTTGTCCTTGACCTAACTTGAGGACTTGCAACCACAAGGTTTCCTTCTCCTCTGTTGAGATTAAACCTTGTAAGCATTAGAAAAAATTTCAAACAAATTAAACCCTCAAAGCGACAAAGAACCAAAGCTAAGATACCAAACTGATCTGTATATGAAAGCTTGAGGATTTCTGTCAAATTTTGCAAGTGAAAATATTATGGGTTTTAACACTTATGTCAATTTAATTAACACATTAACATGCTTTAAAACTAATTTTTGGGTAAAATAATGAAAACAATAGTACCATAATATCATACACAAAACATAAAATGATGAACGAGCTCACCCCTCCTAGGCTACATCTCTTGGTCCAGCTTCCAATGGTTTAGCCTATTTCATTATGCTCAAAAAAGTGTGTTTACATCAATTTACAGTGCTCATAATTGTAAAGCAATGTCTCTAATGCCTCTAGAACAGTCAAAAATCCCTATTTGGGCTCTTTCTACCCCAAAAAATGTCAAAAACTGAATTAGTTATACTCCAATAAAAAATTTCTGCTAATTGTCCTACAATTCACACTTCCCTGCTATTTGTTCTACAAATTCTGCCTTTCACAGCCATGTGAAGCAAAAATTTTGCCTCGCTCCGGTGATATTTCCGTCACCCCGGGTGAAAAATATTGCCTCCTTAATTGCATCAATTGACCCATTATCCGGATAATTTTTTGCCAAGTGGCCTCCTGCCTGTCATTGATATCGGAATGGTTGTACATTTTCCCGTCGAAGGTTTGACCTGAACTTGGTTTGAATTGGTGGTTTGGTTAAGTGTTGGAGTTAGCAGAACCCTACCCAAGGCAAGGAAATTTACACTCCCTGTATGTTGGCCTAGACGTGGAAATAGATGTTGAACCTCGCTTCATATGTGATCATTTTTTCCAATACTTAATCACCAAAGAATTGTCAACCCAACCCGCTGCACAGATTTTGGGATATGGGTTTTACCGTAAGGTTTGGTGGTTATATATCATGGTCTGCTTTGCTAAAATATGTTTTCCATAAAAACTTTGGAGTTTTGTTTAATAAATGGTCTCGATTCAGGGTTAGCCCTTGACCCTGGTTGGTGGACCAGGGTCGGGGGTTAACCCCGTTCCCAACCACCAAATGCACAACAGTTGAACCATAAATAATTCTTTCAAACTATATGTTTTAAGAAATACCATAGCAGAGTTGGAAGAGGTCTTTGTTGGTCTATGTGAGGTATCGCGCTCGAACCTCGTGGAGGCCTACTTTGGCCTATAAAAAAAAAAATCAAAGCCATCAGGAGACCACTTGGAAACCTCTGATTGGCCCACATAGCTCTCTCTGATTGGTCCTCCCAAAAATGAATGAACCAATAAAACAAAACCAAATCAACCCAAATTAGAACCAACCATGTTGTGCTAAGTGTTAACCCCTCATTAGTCGATGGAATAAAATTCACACTGCCAAGTCATGGTCCAATCAGCAGTACGGATTGCCGACTGGGCATCCTTGCAACCTAATTCCAAAATTTTTTCTTGTTTCCCAATTCGAACAGAACATGATATCAGGACCATCCGATGTCGGATTTGAGTGAAATGAGTTTCCCTGGATTTAGGACGACGAGATATATGCTTTGGCACTGGTTTCGAGCCAATATGCAGATTTTGAATTTTGAGCATTAAACTGATCTAATGGATCATATACATATGGCTACTCTCAAATGGGAATTATTTCTCAAGCGGATCTACATAATACTATCTGTTGAAGGCCACCACGATAAACGATCCTCTCTCGATTACTCGTGAACTATCGATGACTCTATATACTTCAATCTGCTACAAGCTATCACGACCGATGAGCCTCACCTGTTTTCTGCCAAACTATCCAGCCACCATTGGATTTGAGAAATATGCTCTCTTATATCGAGTTCACCTGAGTCCTCCAACTCTTCTCCTCTATGTGGTTCTCATTTCAAAATATTTCAGACTGGAACCGAGAACTGCTCAACATGAGCACTGCAACAATATAGCATCAAGGCACATAAAAATATGTAGCAATAGTTGCAATAAAACCTCCATATAATCTCTCACACAATTAGCAAAATCAATCCTCTCAAACTCTACTCCAAATCACACCTCAACATCTCACACACTCCATAATCATAAGGTTGAAACAAACTTCAGCTCACTACTGCTACCACCGCAAACTTATGTAGAAAATATTCATACTAAGGCTCACACATTTTACAAGCTCTTCACCAAGCTCACTCTCACTCAAAACACACTCAAAAACCAACAATACTAACAATTATTTTTCTCCAATATATGGATGAACTTAAGTTCTCAACTTAAGAATTACTTAGAACTATTGAGCTCAACAATCTTGTTCATATGCTTGATTTGATATGGATTCAGCTCATTAACTCTATCAAGCCACTAACTCAACTTTCATTTTGGTCTTTTCAAAATTAATCAACTTCTGGAGGTTCCACAAACTTTATGACCATTAATTGAAATTTTTTTATCAAGGAAGTCGCCACAAGCTAAAAATTAGCTCAATAGCACGAGGAATGTGGAGCTTTTCTCATCAAAACCCATAGTCGCTCCCTTACAATTGTCATGCATGCGACTATGACTTCTTTGGGCTATAGTCATTCCCTTGGACCTGTCTCCATGCAACTATGACTTCTTTGGGCTATATTCATTCCCTTGGACTTGTCTCCATGCGACTATGGATTTTTAGTCACATTTATGTCTCGTCATGCCTGCGACTAGGGTTAAAAATGAAGTAAAACATAATTACTTTAGCCCATAACCTCTACCACATGTTGGACTATCATCCTCAAATTATGAACACTCCTCCGAGTCTCTAAAATAGTTTTTCAACTGATGAATAGGCAAGGAATAACTCTATGTAATGCTAGACCTATTCTTCCAACCTTAGGACCAATACCACCACCTCTATATCCTCAAGAAACAACCATAACCTCTCTAAAATTTGTAGTAACATATTCAACCCATGTAGCAGCATATCCAAGTCTTGCAGCATCATCAACATGTCATACAACTGTCTCAAAGACTGATAGAAGCACCTCCAACACAAGCATGATACAACTGAACACATGAAGCAACGATCCAATGTCTCCAAGACATGTAGAGACATATGCAACACCAAGAGAATCTCTCCAACCTCCTGCCATTAGAAAACTTTTAAGGTCTTAAATGGGCCTCCTAAGAAAAATGTACAACCAAAATAAATTTTATAAGAACCAATAAGATTCAAGATGATGATGTCAACCATGGGGGATCATTCACCATTTTTGGGGTAAAAAATTAAAACTATTAAAAAATAATAAAATAATAAAACTATTTTTTCAACTTATCTCCCTAAATTTTTACTCAAATTTTGAGCAAGAGTACTTTTTGGATGCAAAATTTAATTCCTCATCCAAGGAGTACCCATGTTGCATACTTTTGATGGACCCTGCTACACGAAAAATGAGAAATACATGAAAAGACGTTAATGCAATCACATTTTTCATGTATTTCTCATTTTTCGTGTACCAGAATCTATCGAAAATATGAAACATCGATACTTCTTGGATGAGGAATCTACTGCGCCCAACAAGTGTTCCCATTTGAAATTTGAGTAAACCCATAGGGAGATAAGTTGAAAATACAAGTTGAAAAAGTAGTTTTTCCTTTTTTCCCTCTAAAATTTGATGATGTAATCTAATATTATTTTGTTATTCCCACTATTATTTTATAATTTCCTTAGGAAGACCATTTTAGACCTAAAAATTTCCCCAATGAGTAGCAACATCTCCAATCAACACACCATGATCAGCTCTCCAACCTCCTGCAGTAGCAACATCTCCAATCAACACACCATGATCATCTCTCCAACCTCCTGCAGTAACATCATCTCCAACCAACATACATCACCACACACTCATCACTCATGCATATCACCGGAAGCATCTCCAAGTTGTTGACATCAATGCCAACAATGGTTAGAGTTCCACCTTTGTGTATGTCCTTTTATTGAATCTAAAACAACCTATGAAGATCCACGGTGATGAAAAAGAAATGTATTTAAATATTATGTTGTTGTTTTCTCAACACATGTGCTTTACCTAAAAGGAAAGATAATAGCTCCTATATATCCTTCTAGCATAGGCACAATGATCCAATTATAAGATTTTGAGCCACATAGAATAATGGGATCCCTATCTAATTTCAAATAAAAACCTCAAAGGTATGATTAAATCATATTCTACTTCCAATGCATAAGTTTGAAACTATTAAATAACAAGCACAAGACATTTACCAACATGTCTTGTTTTTCTCTACGAAAGAATATGGTATCTCAATCAAATATTTAAGGGTTTTCACAAATTATTTCACTCACATATAGAGGTATAATAGCACACTTTACCACATCAACATAACTCTATGGAAATGGAAACTTAAATATACACTTTTCAAGAACCCAAAGTTCAACATATTTATGTATCCATCTTAAAGTTTATGTATTTGAATATGTAAAGGTAGGAAATCTTAACCTCAACTAAAGATCAAAATGATATTTTCTAACTTTCATAATAAAAATGATAATTATCTAAGACTTTTATTACCTTGATTTTTATTTCGAACAAAATATATCTTTTGGATTTTAATTTATCAAGTCCAAACCTAAAACATCCTAAAAACGTTATCTATAAATCTCATCACTCCTTCTCATGGGACTCTTTCGAAATCTAACATAGTATCCATATTGGAATTTCTTAGGCTTTCGAATGGACCTTGTTGTGATTCTCCAACTTCTACAAAAAAAAATATGAGTGTGATTCATACATGTACATCAATAATACAAGTTCCATCTCCATAATTAAATAATAACTTGGTAGTTGATATGATCTCATCTCGATAATTCTCTAATACTACTTGGATCTCTAATTCTTAGGTATTTATACATTACTTTATATATAAAGTCTATTTTGGTGGAAAGCACTTGATGGTGGGGAAAAAAATTTGGTGCATACAAAATTTGTAGTTGGTTTGGGCTTGACCCAAGTTCGTCTTGTACTTCACACCAACAAAACCCCAGACACCGGCCCTTTTGGCAACGAACTGCAAGCATGTCGTGTTGGGTATGTGTTATATTCTTTCCACGACTAGCCCCACGCGCTGTACGTTGCGCCGGGCGCAACAGGGGGGTCACAAGGGGGGAGGCAGCCCCCACTGTTAGGGTCTAGGGCAGCGCTCCGGCGAAAAATTGTTTGGTGTGTGGACCCACTCATAGGCGGACCCACCCATGTTTTGTGCATGATTTTGCACATGGTTTTGGGGTACGATGGTTTTCGGCCCTTGGTATTTTTTAGATCTGGTCAAGGGAACTATGGTTATGTTCTAATCCAGGGTTAATGGATTGGGGTTTATGTATGCTTCCGCATGTATATATATGTGTTGTAACACTAAAAGGAATATAATGAAAAATCAAGCTGGTCGTCCCAATTTGGGATCCAGGGGAAAATCTTTGTGTTTATCTGTTTTATGTTTTATGCTCTCGCTATTGTTTATTTTCTGTTATAAGATTCGTGTGTAGATAATTTATGTTCAAGGTTAAAACCTACATCTGGTATCAGATTTGTTTCGACTTCAAGGGGACGCCTTTGCTGCTGAGGGTTTTTTGCTCGGGCCTGAGGTAGAACCTTTTCAGTGGGAGATCTGCGGGATCGATTCTTGTGGTGAAAGAAGATGGTGAGCGGTGGAAAGATAGAGATCGAGAAATTTAATGGTCAGAGTTTTGATTTGTGGAAGCTCAAGATGGAGGATCTGCTGGTGGATAAAGATCAGTGGATCGAGGTAGATCCAAGTACTAAACCAACGGCAATGTCAGATGAAGACTGGAAGAAACTGGATCGAAAGGCTAAGAGCACAATACGGTTGTGTGTCTTAGATTCAGTATTGTTGAATGTATCTGGGGAAGCTACGGCGAAGAATTTGTGGGAAAAACTTGGGACTTTGTACCAATCTAAGTCTCTGGTGAATAAGTTGTTCTGTATCCAGAAGGATTCCTGAAGGATAGAAAGATGGAACTGAAGTGACAGAACATAGGCACACATATAAATACGTAGTAGTGAGCATGTATCATTATTAAAATATCGATGAAGATAAGTGCATCGATTTGTTGTGTTCTCTACCGGATTAATAGAGCAATTACGGTTATTGCAATAAAATAAGCAATACAACTTTGTGAATTTTTATGACATTGTCTCAGCCTTGCTGTCGAAGGAAATGAGACAGAGAAATATGGAGGGTCAAAATGGAAATGCCTTATATGTACGAGGAAGGTCCCATAACAGAAAAAAGAATAAGGTTTTGAGTGGGAGATCTAAATATAGAGGGAGATCTAAATCTCCTGGAAAGTTTGTAAAGGTGTGCTAGAAATGCGGAAAGGAAGGGCACTACAAAAAGGACTGCAGATCTAAAGCTCCTGAGAAAGGAAAGGGATCTGATGATGCTCCTTCTGTAGAGGAAAAAACCACCTTGGATGAAGGTGGGGATGTGTATTTAGCTTCTTCTTCAAATACACATGTAGATCATGAGTCATGGTTAATTGACTCAGGTGCATCCTTTCACTTCACTCCCCATAGGGAGTGGTTCTGCGAGTATGAGAAATATGATGGTGGTGATGTCTTCCTAGGGGATGATAGGAAGTTAAAAATCATTTGGACGTGGAAAAGGTCAAAATTTGAGCGCAATTGGAAGGGTCAGGAGCAACACGGTGTTACCGCATATTCACACGTGGCAGAAAGCTGATTTCTATAAGCAAGATGGATGATGCGGTGTGCACTGATATTCCCGAGAAAAGATACTGCCAGATAGTTGAAACAACGGCATTAATATGAAAGTTTCAAACTGAACTCTATTACGCTAAAAATGTATTATTGTTGATGTGTGTAACAATTATATTAGTTACAAAAGTAGGCAGCCTAAACTCTCTACGGAGAGAAAAGACAACTATGGCATCAAAGGCTTGGACATATTGGAGAAAAGGGCCTTCGGATACTACATAGAAATGGTATGGTAGAAGGTATGTCTAATTTCTCTCCGGATTTTGATTTATGTGAACATTGTGTATATGGGAAGCAGAATCGGGTGATTTTTCCTTCTGGTGCTAAGAGGGCGAACAAGATATTAGAACTTGTGCACAGTGATGTGTTTGGACCTGTGTCAGTTCCATCACTGGGAAAGTCTGTGTACTATGTTTCATTCATAGATGACTTCTCAAGGAATACATGGATATATTTCTTGAGGAAGAAATCAGAAGCTTTTGACAGATTTAAAGAATTTAAGGCTCTGGTGGAAAACCAGACAGAGAAGAAGATAAAGGCGCTGAGGACAGATAATGGTGGGGAGTTCCGCAA
Source organism: Pinus albicaulis (assembly GCA_034641835.2). Classification (NCBI taxonomy): domain Eukaryota; kingdom Viridiplantae; phylum Streptophyta; class Pinopsida; order Pinales; family Pinaceae; genus Pinus; species Pinus albicaulis. Next base: position 554,205,089 of record CM076583.1, on the reverse strand, counting down.
GAAGGAATTTGAAGAGTTCTGTAAGAAGTGTGGTATAGCACGGCAGAAGACTATTCCATACATTTTCAAAGAAACTAGTTGCAGAAAGAATGAATAGAACACTGATGGAAAAGGCAAGAAGCATGCTCAGTGGTACCGGGCTAGGACAAGAATTATGGGCAGAGGCAGTGGAGACTACATGTTACTTAGTTAACAGATCTTCTTCATCAGCGTTGGAGGATAAGACTCCACATGAGGTATGGACTGGTAAGAAGCCCTCTCTTTCACATCCAAGGGTATTTGGATGTGATGCACATGTACATGTTCCAAAGGAGAAATGACTAAGTTGATAATAACCAAAGGTGCATCTTTATTGGGAATAAGTGATGGTTTAAAGGGTTACAAGCTTTGGAACCCGTAAACAAGGAAGGTTGTGTGTCACCAAGATGTGGTGTTTAGAGAGGTGAAAGATGTTAGCACACATGAATTCCTACCAAAGGAACCTGAGAAGATAGAGTTTGAGCTAAAGGAGGATGAATCAGACTCTACAACAGAAGAAGATTCAGAAGAGGAAGAGCCACAAACCCCAGCTTTGAGAAGATTAGTTCGAGAAAGAAGGCAACTAGAAAGGTATAGTCCATCTACTTTTTGTTCAGGTTTTTCCTTAACTATAACTGATGATGATCCCAGAATTGTCAGGGAGGCAGTAGATTCAGAGGATGGAAAACTCTGGAAGGAGGCCATGGTTGATGAAATGGCATCCTCGCACAAAAATGAGGCATGGGATTTGGTGGAGTTGTCGGCTGGAAGGAAGCCAATCGGGAGAAAATGGGTGTTTAAGAAGAAGATGAATGTAGAAGGCAAGGTGGAGAAATACAAATCTCGGTTGGTAGCCAAAGGTTATTCCCAGGTGCCGGGAATTGATTTTGGTGATATTTTTTCTCCCGTTGCCAAAGTTACTTCTATTAGATTACTTTTATCTGTTGTTGTTGCATTTGATTTTGAGATAGAATAGATGGATGTGAAGACAGCATTTCTTCACGGGGATCTAGAAGAGGAGATCTACATGAAGCAACCTGAAGGCTTTATGGTGAAGGGTAAGAAAGAACTAGTGTAAAAAGAAGAAGTCTCTCGTATGGTTAAAACAGCTCACTGAAGGATGTGGTATCAGAAATTTGATACCTATATATTATGGACTTGGCTTCACCAAGCAAAGAGGATCACTGTGTTTATTTTAAATTATTGGTGATCGTGTTATTTATTTGGTCTTGTATGTGGATGATATGTTGTTGATTGAAAATGACAAAGAAATTATCCAAGATTTGAAGACCCAATTGTTCTCCAAATTCGACATGAAGGATCTTGGTGCTGCAAAATATATTTTGGGCATGGAAATTAAGAGAGATCAGGCAAAGAGGAAGCTCTGGTTAAACCAGAGGAATTATGTCAACACTATATTTCAGAGGTTCAATATGCAGGATAGTAAACCGTTGAAAGTTCCTATTCCTGTAGGTGTAAAGTTGTCTGCTGAACAGTGTCGCAAGCCACAAGAAGAAGAGGAGAATATGTCTCGTGTTCCATATGCAAGTGCAGTGGGTAGCCTGATGTATGCAATGGTATATACTAGACCAGACATTGCACATGCAAAGGATTATTGGAGTTGGTGTTTATGTCAAACCTGTGAAAGAGTATCAGACAAAGAAAGGAAGCGGGTTTTCTGTGACATTTACGTGGCACTAGTGATTATGGCTCGTGCTACCGTGAAGACCAGGATTGGAAAGAGTGTTGGAAATTCGTGGTTTTGTTGATGCAGATTGGGCTGGAGATCTGGACCAAAGAAGATCTACAAGTGGGTATGTGTTTAGCCTATTTGGAGGTGCAGTAAGTTGGATGAGTAAAAGACAGTTTGTAGTGGCTCTTTCAACTACAAAGGCATAATACATGGCAGCCACTCATGCAAGCAAGGAAGCAGTTTGGTTGTAGAGATTGTGTTCAAGTATGGGGTTGGTGCAACAAGCTATAAGGATAGACTGTGATAGCCAAAGTGCAATTTTCTTGGCTAAGAACCTTGTTTATCATTCAAAGACAAAGCACATTGATGTTCAATATCACTTTGTTAGAGATATGGTTGAGGCTAAAAGGGTGTTGCTGGTAAAGTTGGACACTTTGAAGAATGTTGCAGATGCATTGATGAAGTCTGTGAGCACTCAGAAGTTCTCTTGGTGTAGAGAAACAATGGGTGTTGAAGAATTGGCCCAATGACTAAGCTCTCCTGTGGCCCCCTGTGGTAAAAAAACAACAAGTGGGAGAATGTTGGGTATGTGTTATATCTTTCCACGACTAGCCCCACGTGTTGTACATTGCGCCGGGGTGCAACAAAGGGGGTCACAAGGGGGGAGGCAAACCTAACGTTGGGGTCTCGGGGCAACGCTCCAGAGAAAATTTGTTTCGTAAAAGTGCATCCACTCATGTGCGGACCCACCCATGTTTTGTGCATGATTTTGCACATGGTTTTGGGGTACAATGGTTTTCGGCCCTTGGTATTTTGTAGATCCGGTCAAGGGAACTACGGTTATGTTCTAATCCAGGGTTAATGGATTGGGGTTTATGTATGCTTCTGCATGTATATATAATGTGTTGTAACACTAAAAGGAATATAATGAAAAATCAAGTTGGCTGTCCCAATTTGGGATCCAGGGGAAAATCTCTGTGTTTATCTGTTTTATGTTTTATGCTCTCGCTATTGTTTATTTTCTGTTATAAGATTCGTGTGTAGATAATTTCTGTTCAGGGTTAAAACCTACATGTCGTAGTCTCACCCGAGGTGGCTATGGGTGGTTGCAGAACTAGGTTTCTGCAGCCTTAAGGGACTATGTGAGGTGGATTAACTTTTCTTGTATGTACTTAATCAATCCCTTAATAGACATATTACCATTTCGCGATTATTTCCTTCTGCACCTGCATAGTGAACTGTGAAGCGCGTTGTTCTCACCCCCTTAATTGTTTTGTGATGCTTTGGTGGAACTCGTGAAAAATTTGTGTCATCGGCACGGAAATTTTCATGCCGATACTTTCCCATCCTTTCGCGCGCTCTCCATCCTCTGCAGCTTCAAATTGTAGCGCTCCGCATGGTACCATCAAAATTCTCAAACCAAATTGTATCTCTATTTGGTGCTCTAGCTGCGTTGGTTGACTTGTCTGCACTTGTTGATTGGTTGGCTACTCCTTTTCTCTGGTTGTCTGCACCAAAACCTTTAATTATGTCATTCTCTCTTTGACGCCATTTAGGAGCGTGGTGTAGCGATCCTCAATCTTTTTCCACGACTCTGCTGTTACTTCTTGCATTTTATCCCTAATCTCATCAATGTCCCCCTCAGTAAGGACAAGCGGTGTTGCGCCTTTAGACTCGGTGGATTTCTTCTTCTTCCTTGGGCTCGTTGTAGTCACTGTAGGTACTCTCTTTCGAACGATAAATGGCGAATCTTATGGATCTACATCACTGGGAGGTTCTTGACCACCCTGATCGTTCTCTAGCTCTGTTCCTTCAGTTTATTCCTTGTCCTTCTTTGTCTCTTATTCTGCATCTTTCCCTGCCTCTATTTCCTTTCCACTATTTCCCGCATGCTCCACAGTATCTTTCTCTACTTCTCTTCTTCGTACTGGTGGAGTCATTCAGTCTATCGACCATCGCTTTATGACCTCTACAAGGTCATCCTCTGTGACCAAATCTGGAAAAAGATGTCATTCCTTCATTGGATCCATTTTGGATTTAACGTATACCCTGTGAAAATCAGCCTTTAAATCGGAAATCTTCCGATATTTCTCATACAAATTAGGTGATAGCTTGGGACGTTGATTCACCCCCATTTGTAGGTCTATATACATTGATATCAAAAATTCTTGTTTACTTGTGTGCACGTAAGCTCCTTGGAAAACCAAAGTAAGGTGTACCTCATAGCTTCGCACACATCTGGTTTGACTGTAGGAAATTGTGAATTCGTTGGTTCCTTCCATGCCAATAATGCGATGATAAATAGCAACCATGTGTAGTGAAAAGCTTTCCCTTCCTCTTGCACCTCACGGAAATCCTACAAGAAATCCTTGCACAAATAGCTGGCCCAGTTAAACTGAACCCCTTTACTACATTGTGTGGCTAAAGAGACCACGGTTGTTGGGACTTCGTTCGCTCTGCACTTGTTCATGATTTTCCCTGCAAGAACGTGCACGGAAAATCACACCCATTAGTTATTGATAGAATTTATGTTATAGCCCCTTGAGTTCTTTATCAGCTCATACCTCTTTTTCATGTCCTCCGTGATTTCCTTATCCTGAATTTTTCCCACGAACTCCTCGGCGAGGTTCTTTCCCTCGTATGGCAACACAGTGAATCTTCTTATCAACATTTGGTCTATTGGGATCCTCTCTCCCAGCCAGAGGTACATGTCATGAAATAAAACCAAAAGTTGTTGAACACAAATTGTGTTGATAGTGCTTCAACCAAAATGTGGCACATTCAACATGTTAAGCAATCCTACCCTTTGCAATCCTTCCACCCACTGGTGTGGCTCCAATCTGGTGACTTTAATTTAAGGGTAGTACACTTGGTGTAGGTACTTGCTTGCTTCAAATTGTAGGTACTTACTTCTGTCATTAAAGTCCCAATCCTACATCTTTAGCTACGGAACTTTCCCCAGTGGTTCTCCTTCAAATGGCATATTTTCAGGGAGCAACAGTGTGAAGACACCGAACTTTTCAATATTAGGGTATTTAATCGGCTCAACCCTTGGCTTCCTTGGTGGTACATATGGTGGTAGTACATAAATAACTTCTTTATCCTCTATCTCCATCACTTCTAGCTCAATTTCTTCCTCACTTTTGTCGATCTCCACCGATTTCTTATGTTTCTTGTCCTGCTGCTTCTTCGATTGGTGCTCCTTGGCTACTTTATTCAACGTATATTGTCTAACTGCAGGGGTCGCAATTGGTCTTTTTTCCTGCTTTTTCTTCTATTACGCTTCTGTGGTGGTTTTCTTTCGCAACAACCTTTGGCCTATTACACTCGGTGTTGTAACTTCCATGATTCCTTCTAAGCATTTCTTCACAAATTCCCTGACAATATCTTCAAAAATATTCTCAGACATAAATCAATATGCGCGATTCTAACTTGGTCGCAAATTCACAGTTTGAATTCTCCAGAGCACAAAGTGTGAAATGTTGAGCGGGACCAAGATTTTATTGCAAATTTGAATTTTGAAACCTGTGAATATCTTAGATATTTCTCATTTAATGCATATATGGCAGTATATTTGACCAACTTTGCTTCATAAATGCATTTCCCCCTTTCCTTTTAATGGAAACTTTCCTTTCACGTCAATTTTTTCCTTCCAACAGTCATATTTTTGGCCATCTTCGATGCATCCTTGTCTATTTTGCAGTAATATGTCCTTCGTCGTAGTTATTTTGAGCTTCGATGTACTCCTAACAATAACGCAGTGATCATCCTTTGGCGCAGTTCTTTCGGACTTCGCCATACACCTGAATACCGTGCAGTGATCTTCCTTCAGCGAAGTCCCTTTCTGCATAGTAGTTTATGTCTAGTGCCCACTTTGAATTGGATATGATACTAATATTTTCCTGCATTTGTCTTTCAGTGCGCAGCTCCTGGGACAGATTTGTCCTTGTATATCTTCAATCTACTACCATTGACTCATCCTGGCATCATCTAACCATCCAACTTCGCGAGTTTAATTGAACCACTATCAAAGACATGCTTGACGATATATGGTCCCAACCAATGTGTTTTGAAATTTCCTAGGAACTTCACAAAATTTATATCATATAATAGGACAATATCTCCTGCCTTGAATTTCTTTTGCTTGATGTGTCTGTCATGCCAGGCTTTCTCCCTTTCTCTTTGCACTTGATGATGAAAACATGCAATAAACCTATCTTCTTCAAGAGCAAGCAATTTCTCCATCCTTTCTTCCATGATATCGTGGTCTGTCATATCTTTGAATGCTACAATTATTAAACTTGGCATGATGTACTCCACAGGCATGACAGCTTCTTTCCCATATACCAACCTAAAAGGTTTATGGCCTGTCAATTTCTTGCACGTTGTCCTATATGCCCATAACATCGTTGGAATCCTTAAATCCCAACAATTTTTGTTCACGTTGCACACCTTGGTGAGTGCATTATCCAAAATATTATTGAAGGCTTCGACAGTCACATTCGTGTGTCTGATCGTACACTTGAAATTATCCAGTCAGCACCTCAATAGTCTTATGCAAGAAATGTGAACCCCTGTCACTCATCAAAATATTTGGACACCCAAATATAGAAAGAATATACTCAAATATGAACTTCGCAGTGGTATCTGCGCTACAATCCTTCACTGGTTGTGCTTCAGCCCACCTTGTCAAATAATCAGTTGTATTGATTTGCAATTGATTATGTATCTCGCACTGGTCTTCTTCCCTGGTTGGTTAATAGGTCCAACAAAGTCAATAGACCATTTTTCAAATGCTTGCAATGTCACCTACGGAGTTATTGGAACTTCATCCCTTCTAGATGGCTTTCCTGTTCTCTCGCACGCATCACATGCTCGACAAAACTCCCTTGCTTCCTTATGCAGCTTGGGCCACCATACCCTAGCTCTCAAGATATTTTGCATAATGGCCTTTCCTGGATAATGTCCTCCTGCCACTCCTCCATGAGCTTCTGCCAAAATATTTTTCCTTTCATGCTTAGGGATGTGTTTGCATAGTATTTCATCTGGTCCCATTTTGTAAAAATGTCCTGCAATCAACAACAAATCAGTTGCATTGACTACCAGCTCCTTATTTTACTGTGTAGTGTACTCGGTGGGTGCCATTACTATGGCCAAAAACTGAATAATGTCTGCGAAGTGATCATCTATGATCCTAATTGTGAATATCTACGCATCGGGAAAGTTATCATCGATGCTTGTGGGTTCTTCTCCTATATTTATCCTTGACAGTTGATCAGACCTGGAATTTAATCTTCCTGGTTTGACTACAACTTCAAAATCATACTCCTGGAACAAAAATCATCGACATATTTTTCCTCCTAATACGGGCTTATTCACCAAATACTTCAGCGCAGAGTGATCAGTGAACATCTTAATGTGCCCTCCCAACAAATAATGCTTGAACTTCTGTAATGCATAGACCATAACCAATCTTTCTCTTTTCATTAGGGGAATTTTGAGGTCTAAAATGGGCCTCCTAAGAAAAATGTACAACCGAAATTAACTTTATAAGAACCAATAGGATTCAAGATAATGATGTCAACCATGGGGAATGATTCACCATTTTTTAAGTAAAAGGGTAAAAAGATTAAAAATTAATAAAATAATAAAACTACTTTTTGAACTCGTATTTTCAACTTATCTACCAAAATTTTTACTCAAATTTCAAGTGGGAGTACTCGTTGGATGAAAAACTTAATTCCTCATCCAAGGAATACCCATATTGCATACTCTCGATAGACCTTGCTACATGAAAAATGAGAAATACATCAAAAAACGTGATTGCAATCACATTTTTCACTTATTTCTCATTTTTTCGTGTAGAAGGGTCCATTGAAAGTATGCCACATGGGTACTAATTGGATGAGGAATTAAATTTTGCTTCCAACGAGTACTCCTACTCGAAATTTGAGTAAAAAATTTGGGAGATATTTTGAAAATAGGAGTTGAAAAAATAGTTTTTTACTTTTTCCCTCTAAAATTTGATGATGTAATCAAATCTTGTTTTATTATTTCCACTATTATTTTATAGTTTCCTTAGGAGGCCCATTTTAGACCTCAAAATTCCCCTAATGTGTCGCGGAATAGTTCTTCTCTACCTTGGATAGTTTTCTACTTGCAAAAGCTATGAGGTGATCAATTTCTCTTGCTCTTGGCTCAGCCAATATTGTACCCAACGCTATGCAAGATGCATTGACGTGTACATGAAATTCCTTATTCCAGTTCTAGAAAACCAGAATAGGCATATTTACCATCTTCTCCTTTAGTATGTCGAGGCTCTTCTGGCATTCTTCATCCCATTGAAAAATGGCATCTTTCTTCAATGAATGCTCCATTTGCACAGTTATCTGGGCATACCCCTTTATAAACTTCCTGTAATAGCCAGTGTGTCCAAGTGTCATGCACATTTATTTCATTGTTTTAGGTGGTTCCAGGTTTACAATAGCAGCAATCTTTGCAGGGTCTACCATCAATCTCTGCTTACAAAAAACATGCCCCAATAATATACCAAAAGGCACACAAAAGATACACTTCTTCAAATTCATTGATATTTGATACAGCCTTCATGTATCCAACATCAATCTCAAGCATGAAATGTGCTTCTTCAATAACCTAAAGACTGTCCAATCATCCAATTAAACCTACAAAAATTTGTGTATATACTCCTTGAAAGTTGCGACTACAACTCTAGAAAATATGGCAGGAGCATTATTCAAGCCAAAATTCATCACCGTGTATTTATAATATCTCCACTTTGTAGCAAAAGTGGTCTTATGCCTATCCTATGGTGAAATTCCGATCTGATGGTAGCCAGAAAATCCATCTGTGAAATAATAGGCCTCCTTTCCTCCTACATTGTCCAATACTTCGTCTATAAATGGTGTAGGAAAGGGGTCATGCAAGCATGCATCATTCAACTTCCTCAGGTCCACACATATTCTGATCTTGTCCCTTGCCTTATTTTCCTGAACCACCATGGGTCTTACCCATTCATATTCTTTGGCTGGTTCAATGATCCCATCTTTGATCATTTTATCTAACTCCACCTTCACTTTTCCTTTGTATTTCGAATTCAACCTACAGGGTCTCTACCTTACTGGCTTCGCATCAGGCTTCAGAGGAATCCTCATAACTCCTAGATCCTCTACTATGCACTTCAATTCAGAAAATTTTGTGGGGAAGATCCCTTGATACTCGTGCAACAACTCTGCAATTTTTCTAATTGTATCTTAATAATCTCCAATCATCGCAAATTTTGGTTCTTCTTCTCACCCAATATTCATCTTCATCTTCGCAGGCTGCATTATGTCAAGGATTCTAGTTTCTGGTCCAACAACTTCGCGATGTCCTTCTGATTCTAGCATATCAATATTGCATGGATCCTCTTCATCCTCTTCCATGGTCACATTATAGCATTACAATGTGTGATGCAACTGCACGGTCCAATTTGGCTGTGTCCATGTTAGCACAGTTGTGTTCTTAAAAACCCCTGCTCTGACTTCCTGAAGGGCTTCATCTATGCACGAACAGTCATCTTCAAAATGAAATGTCAGTAGGAACCCTTCAACCAAATCATTCTGGTTCATTGTTTCATGTCGCATTTTTTTCTCAAGATACCAATTCATAGGCATCATGTCCAATGTGTGGAAAAACACATGTACCCACCCTGGTTCTAGAACTTCTCCCAAAACTAAAGTCCCGCGAAAAATATGCTCCTAGGGGTCAGCCTTGCCATCATATTTTCCTTCAATTCTGGTATTCACTGGGCCATATCTGACCTTCATCAGCCTACAATACTCTTTCCAACTCCCTATATTTTCTTTATGAGTACCCTGAGATCTAGCAGGTGTAGATCTCAGAGCTACATCCAAACCTTGGAACCTTTGTTCTTCTGGTATTTTGCTTTCAAATTCATAAAGAAAAATATTTACATCTCCTATCCCATCATAATAAGGAAAATCACATGCCTCTGAAGTTATGCAGCAAAGTGATCTTGTGATTCTGGAAAATCGTTTGGTGGATACTTCATGTAGCCTATTCTGCCAATTTTCCAACTCTTCCACAGAATATGAAGTATAGGAATTGTCATGTTCCCATATTAGCCTTCGATCTGGAGTGGGATTAATCCAATATTCCTCCTTATTTTTTATCTTGTAAATGTTGTCGACATTTGCGTCGCAGTACTCATCACAAACAGGGTTTGTATAGCGCAGGCCTTCTGATGGGTCTAGAGGAACAATTACCCTCAGATCACCCGTTTTGAACACCATTTGTATCTTCTTCAAATTGATTGTAGCCACAGTATCTAAATCCCAATCCAATCCAATCCAAGCAGCGCTGAATATGGATTGCTATCATCTACAATTTCAATCACTTTGAAATCTACAACAGCACGTATTCCTTCAATATATACTACAACGCTAGATAGCCTTCCCATAGGGATGATCTTTCACTGGTTAGTCATCCTCAATTGGATCAGAGACCATTGCAACTTTGGACTTCCCATTCGCTCCTAAGTTTGATTAGGTAACACATTGGCATCAGATCCCAAATCTAGGATTACTTTATCCATGTCATATTCTCCGATCTACACAGTTAATCACATTTCCTTCCTTGTTCTCTTCTTATGTCGATGTAATTTGTTTACTGCGCATTGATCACTTTTTGTAACTTCTTTGTCGGCATGAGAGTCTAGAAACTCCTTAAGTCCTTCGACAACTTTCTGATTCCTCAACATCTTCATACAAAATTGTAAGAACGGTCTTAAAATACTTGGATCAAATTCTGCCAGCTAAGTAGTTACCTCATCGTTTCCCTTCTTTGGTATTAACTTCTACAGCGGCTACGCGTTAGACATCGAAGCTCTAGGATCCATGAAGCTTCACTTCGTCTCCATGAATGCTTCCTTTTCCACCTGAATATTGAATCCAGAGGCTCTTTCTGTGGTTTTTCTCACCCATGTATATGCCATTTTCTTCTTAACTTATGTGTTATCATCTCATGTCGAAGCTCCACCCAGTGTTACAATATTGATGCGCAATTCATCCTCCCTTGGTTCAGGGGTCATCATCTGCATATTTTGTGTGGGATACTAGTTCCTTTTCTTCTGCATCTTTTCCATAGGGATGGGGAATTCTTCTATCACGTGATCCAAATATTTGCGATACTTAACAGGTGGAAGTAGGATTCTGAAAATCTCTTGCATAGTGTCTTGTCTATCCATAGTTATAACAGATAATTTGGTCGCGCCCTCTACCATCTCCACCTCCTCCTCCTACTCATATTTGGAAACCTCCTCAACCAGCACACTATCCTTGATGCTCATGTGTATATCCTCCAGCTTTCATTCCATAAGCATCAGTGGTTTATTCCATCATCAAGTCATAACTTTGACAGTTCTTCTCATCATGCCCCACTAACTTACAGAAGTTTCAAAACAGCTGCCTATGAGTCTGCACATACTTCTGCAATAAATAACATTATTTTGGATGATGTTGTCCTGCAATTCTGCATGTCTCACACCATAGACCTAATCTTAGATTCAATGGGTTAGGTGCTCCACCAGCCAAGTAATCTTTGAACAAGGGGCATTGTTCCTTAAAATTGCCTTCAGCTTTGCAATTTATACACCATACTTGTGTTCTACCTTATGGCCTAACTTCCACCTTTTTTCATATCTTGAAATTACAAGGTCAAATGTGTTACCTAAGTATGAATCTGTTGTACTCCTGCATGAGTATCTCCCACCGGCGAAGCTTCTAATTTCATTGTAATTTCCAGAGCTTCGGCTTGAGTTTCTATTTTCTGCTGCATCAAGGGTAACCTGATATGTGGCAGCAGCGCAGCTATAAACCACTCATTATGTTGTTCTTCGAGAATACTAAAGCTCACTTGTCCCATTAACATTTTGAACCTTTGATCCAGCTCGCAGACATATTCATTTTGCATCTGTTTTATCTCTTTTAGTTCAGTAATACATTGCAACTGCGATTTTGGCTTCTTAAATTCTGAAGTCAATGCTTTTTTTGTATCAATTAATGATGCAGGCTGATGAGTCGTAGAATACTTTATGTACCATGTTAGCGCTCTTTCCCGCAGCGCTCTGACAATTCGCACCTTCTTTACATCTTCGTCAATAATATGTCTCTCTTTCCATATTGCCTCGGCTACAAACCAAAATTGTTCAGGATACTCTGATATGAGTCCTCTAAATATAGGTAACTTGATATCATTAGCCATGTTTCTCGGGGGGTAAAAGGGAGGGGGATTAGGGGAACTAGTGGGAGGGGGATGGGGTGTAAGGGAAGTAGAAGGATGGGGAATACTACAGGTGCCCTAATTATTCGCAAATCCTAGCTGTGACACACCTCTAGGGGTTGTGGGGTTACTTCTTTCTTCTTCGCTTTCAGATTCTCCTAACAAAGGGTTGTAATCAATCTCAATAAATTTATCACGATCTACTATGTATCGATTTCCACTTCGCATAGATATAGCTCCATACTTAAGCCCAAACATTAATCTGACTTCATTCGCAGTACGCCCTTTTCACATAAAAGCATTTTAATCCACTTCTTCAAATAATTTAGATACTTACCTCGTGAACCCTTGAAAAATCTTCTCCCATCTTCATTGTAAGATACATACGTGTCTATGGCAAACTCAGTGATAAATCCTACTAGGATACTATCGATCCAAAAATCAACAGCTCTTGAGATGCTATTACTGGTATCCTTGAGTCATTGCGCCAATTCAGGGCTCCACACAGTTGGCTCGTCATTTTTAAAGCAAGTCTTGTTCTCAATCAACCTTGACAACCACTCATGTAGTTCATTAGCAAACTTCGCAAAGAAAATCTCGTGTTTTTCTGTGAAAATATACCTTTGCAACAAGGGTTTAGTCGTTAATCACGGATTTATATTTTCTTGAGCTGCGAACTCTCGTTCTTTCAGATCTACCCAATCTTGTATTTCCTCTTTCAACGGATGCCGCATCCACATGCCCCTCAAACAGATCTCGGTCCCAGCAACGAAACCATTTTTTGGATGGTTTGGGCTTGATCCAAGTTAGGCATGTACTTCGCACCAACAAAACCCCAGACACCAACCCTTTCAGCAACAACCTGCAAGCAGATCGCAATCTCACCCGAGGTGGATATGGGTGGTTACAGAACTAGGTTTTTGCAACCTTAAGGGATTGCACGAAGTGGCTTTTCTTTGCTTTTTTGTACTTAATCAATCCCTTAACATATATATTACTACTGTGTAGTTATAGCATAATCAATTACTTCACATCATTTAGATAAGCATAAAGACATTCAACATAAGATCAACTGCGTTATCATTCCATTCAATTACAATTCTTACTTTGCATAAACAGATAAAAGAAACAAATAAAACACATAATATGCCCAAACTTATTCTTCTTTGTTAAAGATGGATTTGTTCAATGCTTACAACTTCTTCAACCTGCCATTAAGGGAATTTTGAGGTCTAAAATGGGCCTCCTAAGAAAAATGTACAACAAAGATAAAATTTATAAGAACCAATAGGATTCAAGATAATGATGTCAACCATGGGGGATGATTCACCATTTTTTAAGTAAAAGAGTAAAAATATTAAAAAATAATAAAATAATAAAACTATTTTTTCAACTCGTATTTTCAACTCATCTCCCAAAGTTTTTACTCAAATTTCAAGCGGAATTACTCATTGGACACAAAATATAATTTCTCATCCAAGGAGTACCCATGTTGCATACTTTCGATGGGTCCTGCTACACGAAAAATGAGAAATACATTAAAAAACGTGATTGTAATCACGTTTTTTAATGTATTTCTCATTTTTCGTGTAGCAGGACCCATCGAAAGTATGCAACATGGGTACTCCTTGGATGAGCAATCACGTTTTTTAATGTATTTCTCATTTTTCGTGTAGCAGGACCCATCGAAAGTATGCAACATGGGTACTCCTTGGATGAGGAATTAAATTTTGAATCCAATGAGTACTGCTGCTCGAAATTTGAGTAAAACCTTTAGGATATAAGTTGAAAATATGAGTTAAAAAAAATGGTTTTTTTCATTTTTCCCTTTAAAATTTGATGATGTCATCAAATCTTATTTTATTATTTCCACTATTATTTTATAATTTCCTTAGGAGACCCATTTTAAACCTCAAAATTCCCCTAATGGCACACAACTGCAAGTGATATGTGCACAAAGCTGCAGACTCTTCCAAGGCCTTTGCGCACTCAGCTACGAAGCCTTCCCTTAAGGCCCAAAACAGACTAAAGACAAATATTACAACAATTTGTGCTCATCAACTAGGCATATCTGACATTGACACAACATTACATTTCCTTATATAGATTTACATCAATACAAAACTATGGTCCATATACCATGGGCTCCGACAAAATAACTAGCTAAAATCTCGAAACTCGTTACAAAATGAGGGGCTTCGACCCTCCCCGAAGCCCCTAAACGCCACGCGGTATATTTGACTTCACGGTACCGCGCACTCCACTCCTCAATATGCAAATTATTTGACCAAAAATAGACCAAGTTGGGTTGGGCCCAACAAAAATGGATGACATGCCCTTTTTAATTATTGCAACAATATTAATTTTTGAAGGTTATGTTTTTTATTAAAATATAGGAGCACACTTTACATGGTTTAACTAACCTTACAAAGTACAATTCAATTTTTGTTACAAAATTCATATAAATTACAATGGAAAAATATAATTTTGATGAAAGGGGACTCTGTTTACCTCCTAATTAATGATTTACTTTAATTTGGTGTATAGGTGTGGATATTTCTTCTACATTTTCTCTTTAAGACCAGGTATATCTTCCACAATGTGGAGTTAAGGTTGGTGAAGGATCTATATCATGTACATAGCTTGGGCATAAGGTGCGCGAATGGTAAATAAAGTAGCGGCGTAGTGATTTGAATTGAGAAGGTGATAAAACACAATGCCCCTATACCACATCCTACTACATTTGAGCATACACTAGGGGTTGTGATTGAATCTTATAATATTTTACCATAATTATATTTGGAACCTCAATGTGAATATCATCCCATAAGATACGGATACGTTCACATGTACTAGGGTTTCTCTTACACATGAATGCATGGGGAAAATCATGTACATTTCCAAATGAATGATAGTTGATTCCCATGAACATGAAATGGTTGAGGGTGAATCATTAAGTGAAATGGACTTCAATGTTTGCATGGAATTTTTGCACAAAAATTGTGAAATATGTAGGCTTTGGGATAATTCTATACATTGCTTGGTTAGATGACCAATAAATAACTCAGTGGACAACAAAGGTGAGATGTTAATCGTTAACTAAAAGTTTAGAGAGCCACAAAATGATATGGGATGTTATAGATGACACGAGTCCCTTAAACAAATGGAATGGGGATGATTTTTTATAGTGAAAAAACATAGACTTGAATGATTTGCATGTAATGAGGCCATGAAGATAAATAAATATGACTTTTAGAAATGGATGAATGATGTAAGAAAATTTATGATCAGTGTGTGGATAGGAATGGCATTACAACTACTAGAAGGGGTATGAAATGCATAAATAAAAATGGAAAGAGGGAATTTCTTGAATTCCTTTAAAACACAACAATGTCAAAGACCCATGGCAATCTATTACCTCCCATTGTTACAAAATAAATCGATATGATATTTAAAGGGAATATTATTTGTAAAAAACATGGTACAACATACATAAAATTCCTCAAAACATCTTCTATAATTACTAGCATTATTTCGAACAAGAACATATCAAATCCATTCATGGTAACTCAAATGCATGCAAAGCATGTGTGCTTACTGTGGTGGCCATATAATTTACACTCATAATTGCAAAGGATAATTCATATTACTCACTAAATATAACACATTAAGTTAGAAAGATGGAACTTTTTCTTCTTTAATTTTTTTTCTTTCGACTTACACATTGAAATATATTTTTTAAAAGATACCATGAGGATCTTAAAAAGTTAAATTTCCCATCAATATCATGATCAACATTGAGTAAGATTTGGGATACTCATTTTTAGATGTGGGAATCTCGAACAACACCAACTTCAGTGAATGTAGTGAATATATCATGTTGAAAGCATTGATTCGGTTAGAAACTACAAATTATTTGGAAGAAAAGGAATAAGTTAATTGAAAAAACGTAATAAGGCCATTATGTGTGGAAGATATTACTACTATTCCCATAGTATAATGTCAAAGTGGTTTCCAAAGGAGTATTTAAGCATTATACATGACAAAATTGATAAAACAAAGACTTCAATTCAAAGCCTATGTGCCAAATAAAAATATATTGCAAGAACAAAATAGGGTTTGTAATTTATAGATATGTTAACACGTCGGAATAAAGTAGGAGGTTTTATTCATTTATCCTTGCTATTTTTACATATGGGATCACAATTTACGATTACATCCCTTGCAAAGTGCTTGAGTTCATAGAATACCCACACCTTCGTTGAGAAATATAGGGGCAGTATGTGTAGGTGATTTCTCTTCTGTGATAACTTCTTTTGATGAATTTTTACTTTACTTTATTAAATTATTCTTTATTTTATTATTATTAATGTTATCTATCATAAAAAAGCTACAAAAGCATAAAGAACAATGAGACAACAAGACACAAGATGTAGGTGATCATCCAGGGCCAAAACCTCTCCAAACTGAGAGGAAAACCCACTAGAATTATTTCTTTTATTATAGACCTTCAATTGAAAATTTCCAAGACTTTTGACCCTTGACTAAGACCCTCCAATACCAAGTCAAACCTTGCTTCTAGCTACTTCTGTGAATCTGACTTCCCACGGCTTCTTTAGCAACTTCGACCTCCCCAACAACTTCTTATGCAACTTCGACCCTCCTGTAGATATAACAAAGTCACAGATCACTTGTTAATGAGGTGAGAAAGCAATATTAAAGGGGATACTTGAATTATACCACCATGATTCTAGCAATGTATTGAAAAATAGTTTTTTTGCATTGTTTTTTCCAATGATTATCCAAAGGGTTGAGTTAAACTTGGTTGGGAGGAAGTGGCATTAGCAGCAGTAGTGGCGGGGGAAGTTGAGAAATAACGCTTGATGTTCATCTTCTTTCTACCTTTAGATTGTTGGCATTGATTTTAAGACCCAAGAGCAAGAGAAAATATAACGAAAGGAGTCATAGATATTTGTGAAAGGGCTAAAAGATGAGTCTTGAATTTCAAAATCTTCATACCCACCTGCTCTCATAGCTTGTACAAGTTCCTTCTTCCTTGCAATTTCTTCTTGGATAGCCTTATGCTCCTTAAACTTCTCAAACTCTCAAATAATTCTACCCCAATATGCCCTATCACTTCATTTGGTGCTTTACATGGCTTTACCTAACCTCTTATCTTAGCCAAGCCTTGTTTCAACCTGTGAATACCCCGTCACCCAACAAAATTTTGGCAATATTTACAAAGCATTTTGACATCAAATCATATCACAATGAGCCCATGCATCCTTCGCTTTTGGGAGCATGGTGGCTAATGAAATGTTTGAAATTTGTAAAAGAAATTAATCTACAAATTTAAACAAAACAAAAAATGCAGCGAAATAAAATGTAAAACCTAAGATAAATTTGGAAAAAAAAATTGGGCAGATTTAACCTACAAACAAGTTGAAATTTAAAACTTGAAAAATAAAAATTGAAAGTTGAAGAACAAAAAAAAATACATGGGAAGCATTGAAATAAGGATTTTCTCAAGGGAAAAGTCACCTGGAAATGAATACTAGTTTCCTTAGCCTCCTCCTAAAGATGCCAACTCCACTAGACAACTCCAAAGAAGCTCCAAGATGACAAACACGGCCCAAACTCTTTGTTGTTATTCTACTCTTGTAAAAACTCAACACTCTTTGAGCTCACAATGAAGCTCACAAAAACTCCAAATGAGATGTGTGAGGAAAATGAGAGTGGAAGAATGATTGTATAGGCTTTAAGGATTTGTTTTAGGAGGGAAACAACCCCTAATTTCCTAAAAAGTCACTCAAAACCACTCAAAATACCTCAACATGGGTCTGCAACCACACACGTGGGAGTTGGCAGTGACCCAACCAGGTTATACCAATTCATGTTGATTTGGTACCAAGGCTAATTTGGTACCAGACTGAGGTCATTGGCCAGGTTGACCTCCAAGCCTAATGAACCAACCGTTTTTACCTCCGACCCTAATGAACCTACCAGTTGATCAAGTAGCGATTCAACCTAGCAGAGTTTTAAAACCATGGTATCAACTTAGCCAACAACTTAAGTAATCAAAAAGTGGTCATAGTTAATGATTCAAAAAACACAATCAAGCACCTACCCAACAATACTTCTCCAAAATATTCCAAACTAAGTTCAAATTTCCATAGAATTTGAGTTTAGCTATGTTCAATCCCTCCTCACTATGAACTACTTCCATGTGTTATGTGAAAATAATATTCATGCATATTCCATTGCTAATGAGGACATAAAATGCAAAGAGGGTGATATTTTAATTAATTCCAAACCCTACCATCAATCAATCCACTAATTCTTTCCATATAAGACTAGTGCAATTAATACCAACACAAGTGGTTGCAATCCACACGAATATACAGCTTAACATGAGTCATCTTCCCTCATATGGCATGTGCACAAAATCAATAACAATGTGGTGGGATATTATTCAAGGAAAAGGATTAGTCCATGCAACAGGTTCATCATTATGCAATGAGGGCAATGAAGGTGGTGGAAAAAATCAAAATGTGGTATCATTAGTTAATGGTATTTATGAAGTGGTCAAAAATATTATGTTGCTTAATTGTCACCTAGACATTGCCTTTCGAATGGTGCATCTCCTCTGTTGTCACTCCTCGAGACAGCCTAGAGTTGTGATAGACCAGTGCCTAGGACATCTTAGCATAGCAAGGAGCGTATAATATAATGCATGAAGTTGTCAACTTCGGCTCACATGCTATCTCCTGTAAACAGGGAAATAAACTAGAATGGGACCAAACTCTCAGAAACTGATACAGGAAAAGAAATACTGCAGAGACACGATATAAAACTCTACTACAAAAGCAACAGACAATTCAGAGACAATTTACTGCAAAGCGGGCCGATTCAGAAATACTTCACAGACATGAGTTATCAGAGGGTGTATGTAGTGAATGAAATGTAGAAGAGATATTAGTTAACATTGAGCTGATACCCAGATATACAATACCACCATGCATGGGCTTACCAATCTAAGAATCCATACATGATAATATCATTTTAAAAGCACCCTCTCAAAAAAACTAATATAGCAAAAATACGGTTTAGTTGAATATTGGAACAGAATATCATGCATGAGCCATATTTAAAGCGCTTGACTGATCCGAGCATGGGCATCAACTAGGATGAATCCATACCAAAAATCAGTGAGCCACTCGCATTCCAAAACATGATACAGGAAGCATGGATGAAATGAAATGATCTATTAAAATAACATGTAAGAGAAAGTTACAGACTGTGAAATACCAAAGACCAGAATCATCTTTAACAGATGGAACTCCTCTTCACTGAGACCCTATGGGCTTTGAGCCTTCATACAAAAGTTCTACAAAATGTATACAAAAAGCCTTTCACTGCATAATTTTCTGATAAAATCTGGAACCCTAAATCATTCGTTCTCCTGGAATTTTATAAGAGAAACCAAAACCCAGTAAAAGAGGTAGGTGGTGAACATTTAATTTACATAATTAAGGCAAAATGGCGGAAACATTCGCGCCCATACTGTTGAATGACTATGTTGTGTTGTTTGCACTCTGTGGCCTACTTTCTGAAATGAATGCACTGGGTGAAAGCCTCTTCAGGAACACGGCATAGAGTGGAATCCCATAAACATTCTGTCCTTCCTGAAAGGATATGGTGCTGAAAAGAAAGCCTTGAGACATTTTTTCGTGTGCCTTGTACCCTCTGCCTTCCCAATCCTGAATTTAGCTTTAAGATCTTCAACGCTGAACGTTGAATTCCTCAATCATTCACTGATCTTTCTCTGTTGCTCCATTAATGTTTTTCTCTGTGAAATCGGCGCCTTGAATGCCCCTGGGAAGCTTGCCAAAGTATAAACCTGTTTCTTTAATGGATGTCGTGTCACAGCAACTACCCAGGACTTTCTTCATAAATTTCACCTTTGAAAAACTAGTCCTTTGACGTGTTCTCGGCTTTTGTAATGGATGCTGCAAATTATGATAATTCTTTATCGCTGTAAACCTGCAAAACACACAAAGTTGTGAAGAAAACAAATGCATGGGGGACGGCAATGCAATGGAGGCGACTGTGTAGTGAAGCAGCATGATTAAATGGAGGAAGCATGCAGGGTGGTGACGAAGAAAATGCAGTGGAAATAATGGTAGGCGAATTAGCGAAAGATTTAAACGAAAAACAATGAAATTTGACTTGTCACTAACATATGTAATGGGCGGAGGAGAAATGCGACGCACACGTGGGATAATGACGTGGTGGACGTACGAAAGACTGTGTGGAAAGGATGACGTGGAGTGATCGTTGTGGGACCGGTCAACAGCGGGGATGATGAAGTCTTGACCGTCCGATATTAAGAGGAGATCGACGGCTGAAAGAACGTCGGGAGCGATGGACAGTGGGCCAGGGGTGTATTTGCCGTGAATTAAAACCTGTGCAGCTTCGGAGCGCGACGATCGTCGGAGGAATACCCCCAGATCGGACGGCTGACAGCGATATCGTTGCGCATCTCTTGTCGAACAATAGCGTGCGATGAACGGCAGTTTTGGAACCGTATGCTGAGACGCGTGGCAGACAGTGTATGGAATCGCTGGCCCAAGGAGAATTACCGCCTACCGCTGAAAGGCGGTGCGATACATACCACCCGGTTTTGGAGTAGTGCGCTGCGGGGGCCACTGGAGCGGGTGAGCTTATAGTCGTTGATCTGCAGGCTAATCGGATGGTGGACAGATCATTAGAGCTGTGAACGGAGTGGGGCCCGAGCGCGATGAAGCACTGTGGATGCCGTCCGATCTTTATAGATCAACAGTTATAGACGCGCCCAACATGTATCTGTGGTAAGCGCTTATAGGGCCAGCGCCCGGTTCTGGCTTTCGGTCACGTGGAGGAAAAGGAGCAAAGGGGCCAAGCCGAAAGGGCTAAGGCCAATATATTTTCAAAGGTGGGTTTCTCGGCCTTTTTATGCAATTCTGAGGCTGGGAGAAGGCGACGATAGATAGATAATAGATTTTCTAGGCTATCAAAAGAATTTTGAAGGGTTAAAATGGAATGGCCTGCCAAAAATTCAATAGGGGTTTGACATGATCAACATCCTCCACAATGGACGGGGCCCATCTTGGTCATCAAGCAACCCTATCTACACATTAATGGCACATCTTGATATTCCAAAAATGCAAAAGTCTCTCCAACACCACAATGAGCTACTTTAAAAGCTACATGACATAGTGAGGCATCTCCAAGTGTGAATTAATAAGCTAGTAGCTCAAGTTGTAGCAACCATTGACATCCTTATACAAGGACAATAACCCCTCCACCTAGTTGAGGTTGAAAATGGGTTCCTACATAACCAATTGGCCTCGATCTCACTTAGATGTTGAATTGTATCCCAAAATCCAACACCCTCAGTTAACCAAGTAGTGAAAAATTCAAGGTTTTGCCACCTAACTTCAAATTAAAGGCCACTCACTCAACCAGTAAAGAGTATAAACCAAGTTTATTTGCATGTTTTAGAAATTTTATAGAATATTAAGTATATATTACCCATTCTATATACTTGTGTAGTTTAATGAAACCATGTTTATCTTCCTAGTAGCTCAAAATTGCTCTGATACAACACTATATGCTTTGGATTACTGGCTAAAAAACAATTTTTCTTTCTTGATGTAAATGGGGTGCTGCATAAGTGAGATGGGAGAAGGCGTGTTGTCGGTGGCCCACCAACCCACATGCCAATGAGACATGGTAGCACGCCCCCTTAACAAACCATCTTTTGAGGTGCTCCAGAAGTGAGAAGGGGCGAGGGGCATTGTCGTTTTCCCACCAACCCACATTCCAATGAGACATGGTAGCACGCCCCCTTAATCGACCATCACTTATGATGCAAATTATAGGTGCCAACATAACACTCCACCACCCGATGATCTAGTTAATCTCCACATGGTCTATATGTCAATGCGAATGTCCAAAGGTATGGGAAGATTTGGAAATGTTACTGAAGGTTGTACAAAGCCACCAAGTGACTCTACCAAGCCGCATCCTCGCACCAAAATGGCATTCAACTAATAGTAGGAGGCAAGCACTTGGTCTCAAATCATGTCCTTGAAAGCGAAAAATCATAATTGTGTATGGTACAAGGTCTAACTATGGTGCATCCTCTCCAGAATCAGGGTTTTCAAGCCCTCCAAAACCTGGAGTTTCTTATTAGTCAAGGGTGACTCATGAAGATGGGTTACACATTTGGGCCAAATATGGTGATGAAATTTCAAAAATTTAATGTTTTATCGAATTGAAGCCCTCAAAATTCATGTAACCTTTGTGAATTTTGATCCGAAGTAAAAACACAATTCATGGAGAAGTATGTTGTTGTCTTATTGATATTTTTTGCAAAGAAAAATTAGTGTCATATAATCTGTCAATTTTTCATTAAATTAAATGTTTGTCCTTGCAAATTTTCGCACACCTTAAAAGGTATGTGTATGTTCACATGCAATAACTTAGTCTAAAATGTATAATTTTTAATATATATATATATATATATACACACAAATAATCTAAGTTATGCATATTGAAACTTTATTTTTTTATGCCAAATTATATTTTTTATCATTTTTCAAAGTTACATACGATTTTTTTCTACCATTTAAATATATTCAAAAACCAGAAGTACCCTTTTGAAAAGAACACCCAAATGAGGGTGGTATTTTTTGAAATTTTTTCATTTTGTATATTTTATGTTATTGATTTTTCATTCAACCCTTTTGAAACTATCCAAAAAAAAATTCAAACATAACGTTTAAAATAAATTAAATGAAAAATAGCATTTGAACTTGAAAATGTCAAACTCAAATGCCATTGGATAGAGGATTCCTTCATGAATCCAACATGATCAACTACGCAACCTAAAATACAAACATTGCCTTAAGTCCACTAGGGTACAAAATGGTGTTGCAGAAAAATGTGCAGAAAGGGATCTAAAGCTTTGTTTTTTAGGCCCTCAACAGCTCAATCGAGCACTCAAAAGTTCGATCAAACACTCCAAGTAAATTTTGAAATAGGTCATTTGAGGGTTTAACAAACCCTCAATCAATCTCTTAACATGGTTAAACAAGGGCTCGATCAAGCCCTTCCAACCATAAACTCCTCGTTGTGTTTTGGGCAAGAATTTTAAAAAACTAGCTCAATCGAGCCCTTCCACCCATAAACTCTTCGTTGTGTTTTGGGCAAAAAACAAATTTAAAAATGGCTTGATAGAGCTTGTAGCTCGATCGAGCTCCTATGTAACTATGAGTTACATAGAAGCTTGATCAAGCAGTGTATTTTTAAGCCCTCAAATTGCTCGATCAAGTTGTTTTCCACCCTCCTAACCCGTGGGATTGCCAAAAAGTGCAACTGAGCTTCATGCATTCACCCTCAACCCACAAAACGTGAAGGTTAGTCCTCTCTTGCATGTTGTATGGTTTTTGGGCCAAGTGTCATGCATTTTGGTGTCTCTCCCAAAGGATACAAGGAAAAGATAAATATGCCAAACTCTTTCCCTCCCCCTCTTTGTTTAAGTCAATCCAAGTTTTTTCCAAAAGTTTCAAGCTAATAAAATGATGTTGAAGTGAAAATTGCTATCTCCACTAAGATTTTTCAAGTTTATGTTCATTCTTATCCTCCGTGACAAGTTGTCTCCATGTTGATGCAACTTAAGGCGACATATGCTTGCATTTGATTTCCCCCCTGAATGGGAAATTATGATGGTTTTCTTATTGTAGACTTCATGTTTTTGTCCCTCTAGAAAACCTTTTGGGTCAACCAACCCGTCACTATGAGCAAGCCTCGTAATAGTTCTTGCGCGGCTAGCATTATGAAGTGGAGCAATGGCTTCAAAAACCCACTACTAGTGTTATGAGACCCATAACCTCCTAGTGTCACTCAACACTTTGGCATAAGATCACCAATTAGTTACATCTTTAGGTGGTAATTTGTTGGCACATTAGTATAGCTTTCTCAGCTGACATTCATATTGCCCTAACAGAGAGCAATGGTATGTCTAGGTGTAGCAAATTATCAACAAAGGGGACACTCATGAGCACAAGTGAGAGTTTATGGCTCGGCCACTAGATACAAGGAGCTCACCCCTAAACCAGTTCCAAATGAAATCACTCAGGGATAGAGGGATTTAACAAATGAGACACTTTCCCACACAGAGGTTTTGGCAAAGGTGGCAAACTTTCCAAGGTCATTGCGTAGTGGATCAAAGTCTCCCTTTCGGTACACATTTCTACGAAACAATTGGGTTCCTCCCCAACCAATCCATCCACGACGATATTGCAATCACACTCAAATGTGTACATTCAATTCAAAACAACAAACTTGAGGCTTTGGTGATGAATATTGACTTGCAGCGAGCAGATGACTGTGTAGACTAGTCTTTTCTCCATATCGTTATGCAGAAGATTGGGCACTCTATTCAAAACATTGAGTGGATCATGGCGTGTGTCCCAAGCATGGTTGGCAGTCCTCGTAAATGGTTTTCCCATCAACTTCTTCCATGTAAGTCGTGGTTTGAGACAAGGTTGCTCGCTCTCGCCGCCCCTCTTCGTACTTGTCATGGACGAGATTAGTAGAAAGATAAAGTTGGCAAACATGGGTGGAACTTTCAGGGGCGTTCAGATGAATAGTGAGGTTTGTATCACTCATCTATTTTTTGTTGATGATATATTGCATTTTGGTATGTTGTATGTAGTTCAATGGGAGATGTTATTTCATATTTTCCGTCATTTTGGTATGGCATATGGATTGATCACAAATGGCCATACCTCTATTCTTATTTATTCATTTGGAAATATCAATGAGATACAAAGCATTGCGGCCACATTCAGTGTTGACTTCAAACCGTTTCAAGATGGCTTCACATATCTAGGATATACGCTAAAGCCAAACAATTACCAGGTCTAGGATTGGTCTTGGTTGTTTTTGAAGTTCCAAAAAAAATGATCTATTGGACACACTGAAGTCTCTCCCTAGGTGGTAGATTCACACTGATAGAGTCTGTCCTTCAACAAATGGTCATTTATTGGATGCACCTATTTGCTCTTCATGCACACATATCCACCGAGATTCAATCTATCCTTACTCATTTTCTATGGTCAGGACCGAAGGGTAAAGGAAAATTCCATCTAATCAAATGGGACTATACTTCCAAGCCTCGAGATCTTGATAGATGGGGTATCCTAAACACAAAATTATTTGGGAAGTCCCTCCTTATCAAATCCATGTGGAGAGCCTTGTTTGGTCATTGATATAGTCGATCCTTCAACAGATAGCCATTTATTGGATGCACCTATTTGCTCTTCCTGAACGCATATGCACTGAGATTCAATCTATCCTTACTCATTTTCTGCGGTCGGGACCGGAGGGTAAAGGAAAATTCCATCTCATCAAATGGGACTATATTTCTAGGCCTCGAGATCGTGATGGGGTATCCTAAACACAAAATTATTTGGAAAGTCCCTCCTTATCAAATCCATGTGGAGAGCCTTGTTCGGTGACGGCATTATGCATAAGATCTTTATTTGCAAATATCTAAAGGAAAGGCCAATTGCAAACTAGATTCGCAGGGGAGAAATCAATATCATAAGTGGTTCTTACATTTGGCAGAGTTTTCAAAAACAAAATTACTCTTCCTATACTGTATCAAATGGGCATTTGGGGGTGGTAACCAGATTATTATTGGAAGGGATAGTATCGTGGGTTTGGATACGGATTATAGGCTCCCAATGCATTTTATGGAAGCTTTGCACCAGTGTGGTATTATCTTCTTGGTACATGGGATACGATTGGCAAAAGATCCAATTTGGAGGGAGGCAGCGCAGCTCAAATTGACAGGGAAACTTGCTCATATTTGGATATCTTTTGTAAATAGATTAAGGGTCACAGGTTTATGTCTAAGTCCAAGACGAGACTCTCTTACTTGGTAAGGCAGACTACACAATCACATGGTGGTGGGTGGCAGATTGTTATCGACACTTCTCACATCAAGATTTTGCATATGCTCCACAAACCTGGCTCACTAGAGAAAGGGAGATTCAAAATATAAATATTTTCAACTCAAAAACCATCATTGAATCAAGGCTCTGCTTCATCTTTTTGGGAGTTATACTATGTCACATATCTACAAGGAATCAAACAGCATTGCAAATGAACTATCCAAACGAGGAGTGAATGATACAAAAGGCTACATCTTCTACAACTCTCTTTTTGAAGGCAATGTGCGAGAAGAAGGCAGAATTGCCATCCCACAGATGGCAGGATCCTTGGTTTTGCTAAATTTTTGAGCTTGTTTTCTATATTTCTGTTTTTTATAATGTATTTGCAAACTAAGCATTAAACCATTTTGTTAAAATTTGGAAGCACAAACATTTCAGTTTCCAACACCTCTATTACACTGGTTCCTCGTCAAAATGAAGATGTCTCTCATTGATGATGATGTAATTTTGGCATATGTTATGTAAAATGTAACTAGTTTCTTCTCCTTAATAAAACACCAGTTAGTTTTTTTTTTTTTGAAAAAATAAAGTGGCAGACTAGGTTGATGCAAAGAAGTCATTACATTTAGTATGTGTACATTGTAGCAGTGTTGATAATATCAGTATCGACAAAATATCAGCGAGGGTCCAGAAAACATCTTATCGGCAATATTGGCAAAATATCTGCAAATATCAACAAGCATAAAAATCTCGGATTGCCAATATTTTCAAAATATGGTGATATATAGCCAATATTTTGAAAATATCGCAATATTTGGATGATAATTTGAAAATAGCGCAATATTTGGACGATAATTTGAAAATAGCGCGATATTTTGCCAGCAATATCTCGTTTTGCTAAAAATATCGCGATATTTTCAAATATCACCGATATATCAGCGATATTATCAACAATGCATTGTAGACATCTATTGGCATCTAAAATTTCTCGTTCGTAGAATAGTCATTGACTCGGAACAAATCAAGGAGAATTCCCTCTTGAACCTGAATGAGATGCAAAAACACATGATATCGATGCATCTCAAGAAGCACGTAGGCATTCCTCTTGATCCTGACTACTACCCAAACAAGGATTAGAAACTCAGATTAATCTTGAAGCACGTGGCATTCCTCTTGATCCCGACTACTCCCCAAACAAGTAGCTCATCCCAACAAAAACCACTTAAACAAATATGTTTGAACGTCTTTCAACTACTCTATTTTCAACACTTTATGTTTCAATTATGTAGCTTTCACTTTAAAAATGGCCCTAGAGGCTCAGCAGCTACTCAGTATTTTAATTTTTAGTAGACCAAAACAAGTTTCAGAAGACATGAATGTACACCTTAGCTGTAAAGGAATGAAAAATTTTACTTTACAACTAAAAGTAAATAAAATAAAACTGAACTTAGATGCATGCTTCGGCCGCATATTTTCAATAAATATAAATACTCTACTTATTGTTAACCAATAAAAACACTTACACTACAATGACACTCATATAAGATTCTATTATTTAGAAATAATAATAATAATAATAATCTATTTTCATGTTTGTTACCCATAATTATAAAGAAATGGTTTTTAGAAATCTTTCTGAAAGCTTTGGAAACGAACATCAAGCAGATCCAGATTTACAGACTCTAGCCTGGTCATCATTCAATGGATGAAGGGTGCTAGACAAACTCTGAACATACACCTTGGGGTTACAACAGATCAGCCTAAGTGATTTCTCTATTTGACTAGATTTCACATGTTTATAGAGAACAAACTGTAGAGGCAGATGCACCATCAAAAGATGACCAAAGCGTAGCTGAAAGGTTGTTCATTATAGAGGAAAAAGGGGTTAGAATTCTCACTATTTCTGACGCCAAGGTATGATATTCTTTGTGGGCAGAAGCTTACGGTGTTTTTCTATTCTCTCTAAAACTGCATAGTTTTTCCATTCTCTCTAAAACTGCACATATCTACAACACTTGTTATTTGGTTTGATAGCATCCCATTAGTAGTAGACAAATGCATTTTCCAGCTCTATTTTCAATAATAAACAAATTTAGTAAACCCTTTAAAAGAGACATTAATATATATATTCAAACATGCAATAAAATAGCTGAAGGTCATAAGCCTAAAGGGCAGATATCTCACTAAGCCCCCCCTTTTTAAGAGTGCATAAGCAAATGAAGAATAGTTAGAGTGAGAAAGGTTGTTCTCACATAAATCCGGAAATGTACCCATCAAAACCAAGTTTTAGAGAAGAAAGGTTATTCTCACACGCATCCAAAGACGTGTCCCTCAGCTAACTAAATACAGGCAGTCTGAAATGCCTTGAAAATAATTTTTATTTGATAATTATTAATTCACAAAAACAAACCCCCGGCATATGTAAATCGAAACACCAACAAATATTTTAAGTGATTATATTGAATTCAGTATGGGCAATCAGAGAGATTGCCTTATAAACCATTTCTATTTCATAATTATTAATTATTAGTTCACAAAACACCCCGTACATTATTAAGGACAAATATTATGGTAGAATATTAAACGGATAATAGCCACAAGCCAAAGAGACGGATCGATTCGCTCAAAAAGATAGTGGGGCATTCATGGAAGAGCTTCATGGAAGAATTAACCATTACACAAGAATGAGCAAGACAATAAATGATTTAAATAATAAATCACATAGATAATTTTGATGTCAATTAGAGGTGTAAAAATTCGAACAATTCAAAATTTTACACTAATTTGTTTTCAAAATAGCGGTTTGCAAACCTTAAATTACATACCTAGAATGGGTAATGTGTGCCCAAAAATATGTTCTTGAAGTTTTCCCGATATTTGAAAGATGAACTACAATAACTAAAAACAAATAAGAAGTTTGAGAACTTGAGTTGAGTGGATCCTAAGCACATTGGTTACTTTTTAATCTCCAACACAAATATCATTAGCGGCACACATATAAAAGGAGATATCAAACTGTAATGTAGATCAGTAACTAGAATGGATTTATATCTAAACCTCATTTCATATATTATATCCCCAATAAAGATCACGACTTTGTAAATATTAAACAGGAAACTAAGAAATGGCAATGAAATACTTAGAAGACCAGGTTGTTAACTCAAAACGCAACCAAAAACTTCACATACATGTTATCCCAGTGCAACATAAATTGAGCAGCTTTAAAACTTCTAGCTTTATCAAAATCCCCTAAATGATGTTACCAAACCAACTACTAAGCATATTGTGCAATCTCCCTAATTACACAATAGCGTTTGCTGCACTGGCAATTCTAGGCCACAAATCAGCACACTCTTTCCCAATGGGCCCTGTGATAGCAGAACCTGTAACAAAGAAACACAGAAATTCATGATTTCGCATGAAACTTCAGAAACAGTATGTTTATCTCTTCAAATTTAGTAAACAACATCGAGTAACTGATAATTTAGTAAAGACACAAATTTCATGAATTAATTCTAACACGAACCTTTCATTTCTCCCTTTGGATTTACTATGACGCCCGCATTATCTGAATAGAACAAATAACAGAATAAATATTATATAAAATAGCAACAAAACCAACCGAGCTCTCTTTATCCTAATAGAACAGAGTTTCGTGTAGCCCTTACACAAACTCTACTTTCTAGATATCTCAATAGCTTGACTAATCAAGCCTCAAGTTCAACCAACGGGAAAATTTAAAATCCAACAGCATACAGAACTTGTGTTTACTCTTAACTGCATGACAGGCAAGTCAATGAGTAAAAGAACCTACTCATCATTAAAACAGACCATATAAAACGAGAAAAAGACAGCAGGATACTGTGAGGGGGGTAAAGTCAAATTCTATTACAGCACATACCAGGGCCACTTTCGACTGTCACCATATTTATCTAAAATGAGTTACGATTGACAAAAATCCAATTTCACACCGCATTCTGGATTTGCATTTTTTTTTAAATGAGGCTAGCATTTTCACTAATCGCTGTGATTTACCTCCCTGTCCTGGGATACTTTGCATAAATATTTAAATCTTCTATTCTCCTCACAAATTAACTAGTAATTTTATAGTGAAAATAAAAGTGAATCACAAGCAGCATCTTAGGAGCACTTTTGCACTGGTTGATATTTTAAGATAAATCAAACTAACTGTAAATTAATTAGATATTTTATAAGCCCTCGGGGTTATCTCAACCAACTTAGTGCCACTGTCCTGGAATACGTTGCACAAATAATTAACTCTTCGATTCTCCTCACAAATTAATTAGCTATTTTATAGTGAATAATAACAGTGACTTGCAAAAAGCATCTTAGGGCCACTTTTGCACTGGTTGATATTTTAAGATAAATTGAACTAACTGTTATAAGTAGATATTTTATAGTGAATAATAACAGTAACTTACAAAAAGCATCTT
This sequence comes from Pinus albicaulis, assembly GCA_034641835.2. NCBI lineage: Eukaryota > Viridiplantae > Streptophyta > Pinopsida > Pinales > Pinaceae > Pinus > Pinus albicaulis. Next base: position 554,174,619 of record CM076583.1, on the reverse strand, counting down.
AGGGCCACTTTTGCACTGGTTGATATTTTAAGATAAATTTAACTAACTGTTATAAGTGGATATTTTATAGTGAATAATAACAGTAACTTACAAAAAGCATCTTAGAGCCACTTTTGCACTGGTTGATATTTTAAGATAAATTGAACTAACTGTTATAAGTAGATATTTTATAAGCCCCAAGGGTTAGCTCAATCGATTTGGTGCGCCACTGTTGCCAGAAGACTGCTGGTAATCCAGCATCCCATAGAGGTTCCAGGTTCAATTCTCACAGGGTTAGGTGTACAAAGTCTACAGAGGCTATTTTACACTGGATACCATCATTGGAATGGGGGCTAGTGCACTGGAATTTCCTGGGTTATATTTTCAAAGAAAAAAATTCAAAAAAAAAAGAAAAAGATATTTTATCATAACAAATAGCAATGAATTACAAAAAGCCTCTCACGGCCACCACTTAAGCGTATACTTTTGCACTATTAGATAAGATAAATTGAACTATTTTCTATTAAAGATATTTGGGTCCTTGCTTAAAGCAGGTCGATAAAATTCAATTCATTTTGGGTAACTTGGGGCCAATCTGGAGAAGTCAAGTGAAGATGTTTAAATATAATTTCCTCGCCCTCAACATGATTTTGTTAAACCAATCTACTAAGGCCACTCTCTTAAGGAAAGAATTGATTGGCATTGGCTAGCTTTTACAGATTTCAGTATGTTGCTAATGTAGTCAGTGATGTAGTTTTAACAAAATTACCTGTAATTACTGTCTAAAGACAATTTATTTTAATTTATTCTGCTATATCAACAGGCATGAAGCTTAGGTAATTTTAGTTCATGCATGTGAATAAAAATTACAATTTTTCCTCGAAAATAAACACACACTATTTCTATATGTATGTATGTATGAAGCTGCTCATACTTCAATTCCACCTTACAAAAATGCTTGGATATGGGAAGTGATAAAGCTAGCTATCCATATAGATAGATAGATATGTGTATGTTTACTTGCCAATATAGCCAGTGATGTACTTTTAACATTATTATAATTACTTCATGTCTGAAAAAAAGTTATTTTAGTTTATATAGGTACAGGAACCAGGAGGATAGTAATTAGTATCAGTGTTGATAACATCAACATCAGCAAAGAATCGGCTAGGGTCCATAACACATCTTCTTGGAAACATCAGCAAAAAAATCAGCAATAATTGGCTAACCACGGCAAATATTAACAAATACAAAATATATTCATTTTGTTAAATCACAAAAAACAGAAAAAATCAACATAAAATAGGGAAAAATCACTCAAGGAAAAAAACACCATTTTTTTGGGCCAAAAGATCAGCATGTTATCAGCACTGATTAGTATAACTTAGTGATTGAGTAGTCAAGTATAATGTCTATTAAAATAAAAAGGGAGACACAATAAAAGGTGACATCCCTATTCTGTCTCTATAAAAACGGTGATTCTATGTAGAATAATAAATTGTTAACAACAGAATAATAACTCTTTTGTTTTTCAGCCTCTAGGCTGTTTAAATCCAAATCAATTAGTTTCAATGCCAAATTCTGCAGCAGCCACAAGAGATCCACTCCCTTCTTCTAAAAGCTTTCATAGACATGACAAGGATAAGGTTATCACCGAGATAGCAGATCTGCAGAATAGCAATTCGAAAACAGCACTTCCATTTGGCTTCCATTCATCAAACATTCCGACGATCAACACAACACCAAGGAATCCTTGTCTGACATTAGCACCATTCACACTTTAAATCTCTGTAAATCATGTCAATTGAGTTTATCTCGAGTGGTTGGGACAAATAATTCTTATCCTCCTTACCCAGGTTCAATTCCCGCAAGTGACTTGATAAGCTCATTATTAAGTATACTGTTGTAAATTTGTAACAGCTTCGAGCCTTGATATTGAACAGCCTTAAACCCTTAGAAATATCCTAACCTCACCTACAAGTTGGAAAGTGAGGCACCTTGTTACATGGACAAAAGGAAAAAAAAAAAAAAAAAAATATATATATATATATATATATATATATATATATATATATATATATATATATATATATTCGTAAATCATATGATCATGTTGGAATTTCTACGCACCCCAGATCTGATCTATGCCTTAGCTAGGAACATAAACACACTAGAAATGCCCAACTATAAAGTACTTTGCACAGCTGAATATAACAGCAATGAGATCAATAATAGCTCACAGTATTTATGGCCCAAAACATGTTTCTTATTAGTCCTTCAATAAGAAAACCATAGCGCTCCCGTACCAGGGATCCCAACCCTTTACAAACCCCAGTACAATGCTATAATACAAGTCTGTCCTTTGACTAATACAACTAGGGCTGAGGAATTGAAGCCAATTCTTTTAGGCTCTCATCTGCCCACATACAAATACACCTACAGCTCTCTAAATACACAGCTGTAGCACTACTAGGCTTAACCAGCCCACCATAAATCATCGAACATCAAATGCTTAACTAGCAGTCCTTGGCCCGCTTGTCCTTTGCACTCAGGCCTTTGGCTTACTCCTTTAGCACTCTGCTAGTCCTTCAGCTCACCCAGCCAATTTCCTTTCGCTGCTACAGCCTTCCTTTTCCAACATTTGCCAACTCTGTTCTGCCCTCGGCCTATTCTTCCTGGCTTGCAGCCTCCACAACAGGCCTTCTTTATTCCTCCTAGGATAGCAATCCCTTCACTTTCAACACAGGCCTTAACCAGGCCTTCCCCTCCAAAAAGACCCTAAACTAGCCCTCGGACTTCTGTTCAACCCTGGCCTATACTGCAGCCTTCTTGATGCTAATACTCGGCCTGTTACAGACCTCGGAACAGACCGTTATCCTGCCTCTTTTCCCCTCAAACAGCTGCAGCTAGATCTCTCCTTTATTCAGCTTGCTTCTCCCTTCGGCAGCAGCTCCCTTTAGCTAACCAGAACATAGAGAAACTCATCCCTCTTTGGCTTGCTGCAGCTCCTCTAGGGCTGTCCTGCAGCTGGGTCCCTTTTAGACTCACTCCACAAGATGAATGTCCTTCTCCACTTGTAATTTAGCCTCTCCTTTGGCTTCCAATATATACATGACCTTTAGGGAATTTGGAGCCCTCTTTGTCTTACAAGATACACCACTCAACAACAAATTAGAATATAGAATTCATTTCCTTGGGTTCCAAGCCCATTCCTTTGGGTCAAAACCCCAAACTTTGGGTTCCTTTCCCACAAATCCCCCAAGACTTATCCACTCGGAAGTACCTTCCAAGCTACCCAAATTCAACACTCCCTCTTACCAAGGAAGGTATTTCCATCACTACTTGGACACGGCCCTGCCTCTAAATCTGATCTGCAACCATGTCCTTCTGGAAGACTTCGATCTTCGAATACACCTTACTTCTTGAAATCTCCAACTCCATGACTTTTCCTTGCATGGCCATGACTTTCCTTTCATATGCCACGACTTCTTTTGCATGATCATGACTTTCCTTGCATGGTTCATGACTATAATTGCATGTACCACGACTTTCTTTGCATGCACCATGACTTTGTTGCATGGTCTACAACTTTCCTTGCACGCACCACAATTCTCCTCTCATGGTCTGTCACTTTCCCTGCATGGCCTAGAAGACTCCACTCTCTCACTTGAACCTGAAGGTTAGACTTCCATTAGGCAGCTGAATTTCCTTCACAGTCTCCCTCTAAAGCCAAATTCCCTCTAAGCCTACACAACTTCCTCTTGGCTCACTCTGCTTTCCCTCCCAGACAACACTGCAATTGAACTTGTGTCCCTTCAAGGTCAGTCCTCAATTGCGGTTGAACATTGGGCCTAGTCCACTCTAGACCATCGCAACTCAATTCTACAAGTGTCCTCATCCTCCTAGGTCAAATATCTCATATGCACATGGCTCCACTACCAAATGTGCAACTCTGCAACCCAGTGAAGATAATATCTCACGATCCACCTGCCATCCACATGGAGCTACCTCATCCATGTCAAAGCACTCCTTGCCAAAGCACCAAAGTTGTCTCAACTTGCTTTGACAAGTTAACAGAAGTCCATCAACAGTGTCAACAATCCACCACTCAACATATTGTTGTGCACCGAGTTCTCCACCAATCCACCAGAACTGCCACCATATCTCGTCACCAAACCAGTCAAGACCACATCTCTATGTTCTTTGTTGAACTGTCCACTCCATGTCTAGCCAACTCACTTGGCAACATTACTGCTTCCTGCAACAATCTCACAACACCCTCCTACAACGAACACTTGTGCACACTCTAATATTAATACACTTCAAAGTAGCTTTGGTTCCAAGTTGGAATTTCCACACACCCCAGATCTAATTTATACCCTAGCTAGGAACATAAACACACTAGAGATGCCCAATTGTATAAGAACTTTACATAGCAGAATATAACAACAATGAGATCAATAACAATACACGGCATTTATGGCCCGAAATATGTTCCTTTTTCAATAAAAAAACCATAGAGATCCCATACCAAGGATCATGGCCCTTTACAAATGCCAGTAAAATGCTATAATACAAGCCTATCCTTTGACTAATACAATTAGGGTTGAGGCTGATTTCTTTAGGCTCTCATCTACCCACATACAAATACACCTACAACTCTCTAAATACACAGGTGTAGCACTACTAGGGCTTAACCATCCCACCATATATCATCAAACGTCAAATGCTTACTTAGCAGTCCTTGGCCTGCTTGTTGTCCTTTGCAGTCAGGCCTTTGGCTACTCCTTTAGCACTATACCAGTGCTTCAGCTCACTCAGCTAGCTTCCTTTTGTTGTTTAATCCACAACAACCCTTGTTTAATCCTTAATCCCTTCGATTTCAACACGAGCCTTAACCAAGCCTTCTGTGAGTTGCTCCTAGGCCTACATCACCTCCAAACAAACCCCAAACCAACCCTCAGACTTTTGTTCAACCTCCAACCCTTTTAGTCTTCCTCCGAACTAACTGTTATCCAACCTCTTTCCGCTCAAACTGTTGCAGCTAGGTCTCTCCTTTATTTGATCTACTTCTCCCTTTGGTAGTGCTAACCAAAACATAAAGAAACTCAACCCCCCTAGCTTGTTGCGACTCCCTAGGGTTGTCTTGCAGCTAGGTCCCTTTTAAGCCTCACTCCACAAGATGAATATCCTTTCTCCACTTGTAATTTAGCCTCTCATTTGGCTTCCAATATATACATGACCTTTTAGGTGACTTAAGACCCATCTTTGTCTTTCAAGAGACCCCACTGCACTCAAAAACAAATTGGGTGCCTTGCCCACAAAGCCCCCAAGACTTCTCCACTCGAAAATACCTTTCAAGCTACCCAAGTTCAACAGATCATAATTCCAACAGATACATATTCCCCAAATTCACCCTCCAACTATTTTTCCCTTAGGGTTACAAACATGGAATTCCATGCACTAATAACACAGTACTACTTACAGTCTTCCTAAACAGCAATTAAAATGACAATAGTGGACAAATAGCAATACCAATAAAGAACCTAAATAGCATGAAAAATTCAATAACTCTATCCCACTTTGACTACCATTTATGAGGGTGATCGTACTCAACAGTGTCAATACTAAAAACAATCTCAATTAATCCAACAATCGCTACACTTACGATACTATAAATCCCAACCTCAAAAAATGATTAATATTGCAACTCAAATCATGTCCAGAATAATAATATATATGTTATATTGGGGAGGTCATAACTGAGTTGATTATCACACGCTATTTGATCATAGTGCTCGATTCTGACTATCCCGCTATGCTCAATCCATGACAAAAATGAGATGAACCCCGTGTCACTGTTGTAAAGAAACCTTGACCAACTGTGGGCAAATTCTAGACGAGCCACAATACCTTCATAAATTGTCACAGGATGCCTTCAGCAAATATTCTAATTTCGCCTTAGAGAAATCATTTTACGTGCAGACTAAGGCTTGCTCATTAACTGCTCTTGTCCAAAACTGCAGAGGTTCCTCCTGTGTAGTTGTGTACCCTAAATTTGCATTGATTTCTTAGAACAATATGTTGTACCTCATAATTTTTGTTTTGACATCAACTCCAAATGAATAAGAATGGTTGTACCACAGACTAAGAATCGATCAATTATCTCAAGACCCTTTTGAGAATCTTCATTGCCTATCCAAAAATTCAGTGACTGGAAATTTGCCTTGTCTGTATTATGGCATTCGCTAGAACTTATTTTTGCGTCTGGTCCAAGGAGTCACAAATAATTTGTTTTAATGGAATTCTCAAGGAAATTTTTGCAACTAGGGTGTGCAAGTTAATCAAGCATCTCTCGATAAAACCCTCTTCCCCCATGCCAAGCAAATTCGAGCTTTTTTTCCAAGAGAAGATCGAAACTGATCTGATTCATTCCAAGATAATAACCTGTGCCAGAACAATGTAGAAAAAATACAAAAATAGAGGAGAAAATAAGTTTATCAACTAGGGTGGAATATTTCACCACTAAAATTAATAGGAGAAAAGGGGTCTTAAAACCCTCAGAGCCTCAGGCTCAAAGAAAACAGAGATAAATGATCCAATCCAATGATGCTACAAATGAATCTAGCCCTCTTGTATTTATAGATTTCCTTGAGGGGATTGTTCTCCTTAATTAGTTGAGTAAGATTCACATCAAACCCCAACTTTGGGTATTTTTGCCCCAACTGCCCCAAACTTGCCCAAACATTGGGTATTTTGGGGCTTTTCCCCTTTATCGAGGACTATAGCCTATGGGAATCAATAGGCTACTTCGTCCCTTGGCTAATTAATCCCCCGGGGATATTACAAACTCCCACAAACATACATTGTCAACAAAAATAATATAAATGGGCAATACATTATAAGGCATGGCTTATAACTCAACCTACTTCTTCCACTACAGAAAGTAGGGTGACTAATACAGGCTTCAACAATCACGACGACTCACCACCAAAAATACTAAGTACCCAAAAGAGGATATGGATGGACTTACAAATATTCATTCTTTGAAGCTCTCTATGGGCCCAACTTCTTGGTCCACCACCTACCTTGTTGGTCATTGTTCCAACCACAACCAAAAATGGTATCCTCAACACCTCTTTATTTGATAGCAAGAAGCAAATCTTTTCCCAAAGAAGCCAACTACTTCCAAGACAGCTATAAGAAAATCCATCAATACATTTGGGCAAAGGACTCAAAAATCCATCAATACATTTGGGCAAAGGACTCAAAAATCCATCAATACATTTGGGCAAAGGACTCAACATATCATGGAGTAACTAGGCATAGTTGGACAGGGCATTATGAAGGTCATTTATGGGACAATAGTTCCAGTTCCAAAAGGGAAGGGAAGACATGCGAAACCAAGCAAGTGAATTCCAATGGATATTCAAAAGATGAAAACAACAAATGGCCCCCCAAAATGACAATATAATAATAATAATAAAAATAATAATCTACTTTTAAGGTCGTGACCAATCCAAACACCAAATTGGTGTATGAGACCCCCTTGTCCCATAAAGGAGGGGGTCGCCTCCACACAACATTTTGACTACTAAAGTTTATGGAGATGTGCAGACTCTACCCCCACTAGTTTTGAATCTGTGACGTCTTAAGAGGAAAGACATCCTCTTAACCACTAGGCCCACGAAAGATGTACACAAAGCCCAAACAAGGCAAATATATAAGCTTACAAAGCCAAACTAATGAAGTGAATATCCAAAAGTTGTTGTAGAATATGCTTCCACTGAGCATCATGTTGGGTGGAAAGCAAAACAAGTGGAATCAATGAAGGTAGACGTCCTGCTAAATGTAAAAAGAAACTCTCGGATATGGTTATCATTATTGGCACTTGTTGAAAACCATTATTTCAAGGACACTGCGGTATTTCTTCTTTTGATGACAAATTCATTTTGACAATACACACCAACATTTCCAAAAAATCCATTATTGTGTAAATAGTCCAATTGTGGCAATGATATTGTACATTACAAATTTCACATTATCTAAGGAAAGGTATAAGAATTGAATGGATAGTGAGACATACAACTTAGTGACTAGGTAGTTAAATAGAATATCTATTTAAATAAAACATGATGTCCCTATTTTATATTCCTATATATAAAAGAGGTTTAATGTAGAAGAATGAATTATAAACAATAGAATAATAGCTCTTGGTTTTCAGCCTCTACACTATTCAATTCCATATCATATACAACCATATCTACAAGGATGAAGAGAATCATACTTTAATTTCACTTTACAAAAAATGGTTGGATATGGGAAGTGATAAAGCTACAATAGATAGATGTGTGTGTAGTTGCATATGGAAAGAGATAAATCTATATAGATAGATAGATAGATGTGTGTGTCCTTTTACTTTTTAATGTACTTTGAAATCTACCTAGACTCTAGGACCTCTTCCAAGAGAAAAGGGTTTTGAAAAAAAAACCTTTGGATACTTTTGGCAACCTAATTTTTGGTAACTTTTGAATGCATTGATATCTGAAGTTAATCGTGAACGAGGTTATTTTGTTCCAAGTAGCATGGCATATCATAAGAGTCGAAGTGCTCTTGCTTATCTTGAAGAAAAAAGATGATGCTTTATTTAATAGCAACTAGCCTGACTGAAGCTTTGGATGTTACAACAGTTCGTGAATCTTTACATGCATATTTCAGGGTTACTAGTTAGTATAGAATGTGGAATCGGATTTGACCCACCTCAGTCAAAAGTTGAACTTACGAGGAGATGCTTCGTGTACCATAAGCAGGGAACTACCCGGCACTTCTTCGGCCTATTCTCTTAACTCTAGGCAGTCAAGCTGTGCAGGAGGTAAGAGATAAACTGGGGCATAGGCACAGCTGGCCTGCCCTACAGTGCATCCAAATAAGGAGTTTCCCAAGCTGACTCTCACAATCTCTGAGGCAGACAAGCCTCCTGAACCCATAAATGATAGATGGGAAAGAATGATGGCCCATCCACTGCCCGGTGCTAGCCTTATTCTGGCAGCTGGGTAGCTACGGCTGATGTTTTATATTTATCTGCCGTCTTGTGCCACCTGGACTCCCATATGCTACACGTTTTGCAGACTTTCGTGTTCTTGTTTTTGCCCAGTGTGCGTCTGATTGGTTTTTGGCATTTTGCCAATGCTAGTGACAGTTGCTGTCCGCTTTTCTTTCTTCGTATACTCCCTCATTATATTAGTAACCAATCAGCGAATTGCACAATAGGCCTCTGATTTTGATCTTTGCTAATCCTAGTGGCAGTTGTGGTCCTCTTTTCTTTCTATAAAATGCCCTACGTACAAGCTCTATTTATTTTAGTAGTTAAATCGATCATTTTGTTTAAAAAACATAACAAATCATGACCACGCAAGTTGTATAAGAGCGTCAAAACTTACATTAAGAATGACTACAATTTCATGGAGCTTAACGCAAGTTACCCTTGACAAAGTCCTTACTATATCTCTATTCAGAATGGAGCAAAACCATGGATCATCTTATTCTAATTTTATTGGGACAAAGAAACCACCCTACAAAAATGCAGATCAAGATTGCACTCGCAGCCATCAGAATGTAAACAATGACTCAGTGAATCCTTGTCCCAATACAAAACCCTTGGCGCATGTTATCAACGCAATACTAAGTTACAAGGATACACGAGATCTTGGACAGCGAAGTTTCTTTATATAGTGCATGCTTGAAGCTTGATTATTAGATTGAAAACACCCTAAATAGATTGCAAAAGATGAGAGGTACCTTCAAAATACATATAAACGCCATCCTTTCGGCGCCAGGGCTTCCGCTGGCGAACAATGACAGCAGGCATAACCTTCTTTCTGAGGTCAGGCTTTCCCTTCTTGACAGTGGCCATGACCATATCCCCAACACAGGCTGCAGGAAGTCTGTTGAGACGACCCTTGATTCCCTTCACAGAAATTATGTACAAGTTCTTGGCTCCTGTGTTATCTGCACAGTTCACCGTGGCTGCCACTGGCAGACCCAGTGACATCCTGAACTTGTTCCCTGCGCTACCTCCACGACCTGCCATACATACAAATAAACCTCATTCTTTTGCTTGTCATAAATCCAAAGACAAAAACAGATGCAATTGCTGACTATCACAAACAAATTGTTCAGTTAACTCCGATCCGAATGTGCAAGAGTACTGAAAAATAGATCATACCTCTCTTAGACATGGCTGCTCCGCTCTGTTTCTCCTGTCTTCACCAAAACACATCACTTTGTTCTCTTACTGCCCATATATACGTTCTAGGGTTTCAACACGATAAAACCCTAGTTGAATGAATGACATTGACTGTTGATTCGAATAAATTACCTTCCACTTTCGCATTTTTTCAAGTTAATGAAAATGTAAAACCTGCCCAGCGATGTCAGCGTTGTGGAAGTAAAGTTGTATACTCTTTTATTTAAATTTCCTTTTTAATGCAAAATTAGATTTGGTGTTTTTGAAAAAAATTAGTGCATTGGAATAATATGATTTTTCCAATGTCTAACCAGATTAGTAAAATTGATCCAAAATTTTACCTTGAAAAGGGTCAAGAAGTCACTTCATTAAACTATTGTATATATTGGAGTTGTGGAAGTAATATTGTTAATTTAGTTGTATATATAAACTAGCATTTATATCGAGAGGTGCAAAGTAACGTTAAGGAGTGGGGAATGTGGAAAACAATAATTAAATGAAATATATGGAAATTTTAGTTTCTATATATCTTTTAAAGAATATAATAAGAGGTTAAATTTAAAAGAAAGTTACACTAACATAATTGTCCTAGAATAATGGCATAGTAATGATGGTATCCTTCCTCTTCGTGCTCCCTTCTCATCATCCTATGTTTGACTATATGACATTTGAGAAGTGGAGAAAGCACCAAGGTGAGACAAGAATCAACAAATGACAAATATGAAGAGAGAAATTGAAGGAAATGAAACCCTTTACAATCAAGAAGCATACAGGATGGATCAATGAACTCCCTCATACATTGGATCAAATAAAAAAATCATGGAGCTCCTTGCCAGTAATGAGAAAGAAAATAAATTTGGAAACAAAAACAAAAAAAAACTTGAGAAAGAGATGCTCATTTGAATATAACACTAGGCTCATAAGCATCTCTTGCCAAATTTGGCTACTCTATGTGAAATTTCATTGAAATTAAAGTATATTGTTTTCATTGTGTAAAGACAATTTATCAAGCAATGGTTAACACCTCTATTGACCAAGCACCTCTATTTCTCCAGCAAGTTGCTTGTGTTGCAAAGAGGGCTTTGGCGAGAGAATGAGGAAGAGTAGTGACTCTCCTAGGTGCTAGATGAATTGTTCGGGTGGGTTGCATCGGGGCATAGACAAGAGGGACCCCAAGTTTTGCTTTATTAATTTGTAAACCCTATTTTTGACAGCTCTGGAGAGGATTTCTGAATATAGACTGAAACCCTAATTGAAGAATTGAACTAGCTGCATCATATGATCCGCTTCTCTTACCACATGCTTTGTCTCTTACCTTAATGTTAATGACAACTTTGTTTCATGTCAAAAATGAGATATGGAATGATGAGCAAGACACTATTATAATCTTAGTGAAATTTGATAATCAATATTTTTGGAGTTATACTATAGTAGAGCAACATATGCCAATTTTTAAATTTTGTAATTACCTAACTTTAAAGATTAAGATATATTACTCCAATGCAATGATAAAAATATAACTCCACAAATATTAATAATCTATTTAATAACTTAACATAAAAATACTTAAATCATTTCATTTTCCATAAGAGATTTTTTTCCAACGAGTCAAAATTTTCTATTCTCTATGTTTTTCAAAACTCAAGAATTTGAATAACCTTAACCTTTAAAAACAATAACAATAGTCAAAATTTGTATAACAAATATGAAACTCTAGCTTTTTAATATAATTTTCACCTAATAAAAAATAGAATATAAATACACTTTACCCAGGCCCAATTCAGTATGTGTCATTATTGGACTAATAAATGAAAAGGCACTATCACAACTCGACTAAAGTTGGATTCCTCTTACGTCGTGTTGCCGTTGACCGGAAAACAGCGTCGATTAGATAAAATCTGGAAATATTCGTGATCCTTTCCTCTTAAATTAGCCCATTAATTATTTGAGTTATACCTCGACTCTCATCATTAGATATTTCTAAGGAGGTTATTACGCGTGTGTGGTGCATACTGACTTATGACATGTATCAAACAATAGCCGAAATTTTCAGCGGGCATAAGTTCTTCTTTTAATTCGTTTAATGATTCCTTTCTTTTGGATTTCCTCCTGGATTTATGTTATTTCTCCTCAGTTTAGCAAATGCTCGGCTTTTAGTACTGTGACTGCGAAAACGAGAGTTTTTTCTTTTTTTCTTTTCATTTTTTGTGAGATTTCAGTGTCAATTCATCAAACAAATGATTTCAAATCGTTATAGAACGCTTTAATTGATTGGTTCCAGACTCTTGAACGATACAGATCAACTATTTCAGGGCAAAATAAATGTAAATTTCTAAGCACTTCTCGTTATGCATTATCGTTCTCTGAAACGTAAGAGGAGAAATCAACGGACGGTGGAGAAATCAAGGACGTACACGATGACTTAAACTCACCCAATATTTTGTCTCCACATGTCAACATATAATTAGCTAGAAGGACGACGAGGAAGTTTCTGATTAGGTAGGGTGAACAGTGTTTGCCCACCCAATCTCATAAAGAGAACACCTCCAGTGTAATTAGTCGATCACGATTGGTTAGTGTGCTTTCCTCCTCATGCCCTGTATAATGAAAATAAAGAGTGAAGGGAGTTCTACTTGAATGGTTCATGAGACACAATACTTGTTAAGGTTTTGCAAATGGCGTAGCAAGCTAAGTGGACTTGATTGTGGGGAAAAACTCCACAGTTAAGCGCGCTTGAGCCAAAGGAGTTCTGGGATGGGTAACCTCCCAGGAAGTCCTAGTTACCGGGTGTAAGCCCCGTAAGTGATGTTTGACGCTATGTGATTCATTTCACTAGTTTCAATCCCACTTCTTCACCCCTGTGAGCATCACCCAATGCAATAGTTTCAATCCCACTTCTTCACCCTTGTGAGCATCACCCGATGCAATGAGTGCTAAGTGGACTATTAAAAAATCATGAGAAATTAGTTAGTTACGACTACCTCTCATGGAAATGGTCATAGATGAATGACTTACATAACGTAGTTAAATCCCAAAGATGATATCTAATACATAATTATGTTAGAAAATATAAAAATAAAACAAAATTTTATATTTTGTTGCCATTGACAGAGATATATAACAAACTTTACCATGACAACCATCATAAAATATAATAATCAAAACAAAAACAAAATTTGCAATATAGAGGGCGAGATCACGGAGCTCCAAGAAACGTTAACACCGGTGTAACGGTAATGCTAGGCTAGGGACCTATTCAGGGCCTACCCAGGAAGCACGCTTGCAGAGAACCAGAGAGATCAGCGTCTTGAGGGTAGCATGGCGGCAGCCTCGGGAGGGGGGCCGACTCCCTCCTATCGGAATATAACTGCTGGTGAACAGAGCAGCAGTCCCTCAATTCGCAAGGGGGGGGAATCAAAAAGGCGAACCCATGCTTGGTGCAGAGTGGAAAGCAAAAACCAAGGGACAATGTCTTCCTTGGGCATTGAAGAAACCCAGATTTGTCATTCCACTGAACAAATTTGATGAGTATAGAGGATATATGAAAGACCATGCACTCATTTGCAAATTCATTGGCATATGGCCAACTAAAAAGGACTTATTGAAATGGATTCAGGCAAAATGGCAACCAACAGGACATCTTGATCTAAAATTTGGACCAAGAGGATGCTTTACAGTTATCTTCACAAATTTACTGGACAGAGAACGAATATTTGAGGGATGGCCATATTTTTACAACAATGTTGGACTCTTACTCGGGCAATGGGAAGAATGTTATAACCCCAATGAAGAAAAATTCCTGACTTCACCAGTATGGGTAAGACTATTCGCTTTGCCAATGGATTTCTGGGACCCATATATTCTAGAAAGAATGGGTAATTCCTTAGGGAGTTTTGTAAAAATTGTTGAAACAACTTGTCGTGGTAGGTACACTTCCTTTGCTCACATTTGAGTATATATGAACATATCGGAACCACTTCCAAAATCAATAGAACTTGAATACAAAGGAAAGATTTGGCAACAAACCCTCGACTATGAACATATTTCGTTTTGCTGCCGTCGTTGCCATGAGTATGGCCGCCTCTATAAAACCTGTCCTCAGAATATCCCAGAAAAGCAAGGAGGGAAACCACCAACGAGTAATGAAGCGCTCCAAGAAAAAGATGATGGGTTTGTAATTGTCAGCAACAAAAAAAAGAACATCATGCAACAGGTTAGTGCAACTAGTGCTCTAAAACAAAAGAGTAGTCAAAATCGATATGAGATTCTGCAAGAAGAAGAGGAAACATCCAAAGAAATGGAAGAAATTCCAGTGCAAAGTCAAGAAACAGAGCAACAGAAAACTCAAGCAACAAAATGGAAAGCACCCCAAGAACAATCAGAAATTGAGGAAATAACAGGAGTGGACCAAATGCTAATGGAAATAGAACAACATAAAGAGGATTTAAGCGCAGAAGAACAGGTACTGAAACGTCTATTCCATGAATGGAGGAACTTGGATGATAGATTTATCCCAGAAGATCAAAAGAAACTATATAAAGAAACATTTGAGTATTACCTCACTGCTCAGGCCAGAAAACAAGTAAGTACTCTAGAGACTAATTCCAATAAAGAATCAAATACTCAAATAAAACCAAGAAAGAAAAAAGGAAGAAGAACTTTGCATGACTCAATTCAATTAGTGCGAGAAATGCTAGTAAATACAGGAAAGATAATACCATTAACAACGGTATTCCAACAAACTCCAAAATTTTACCAATGAAAGTACTCTCTTGGAACATAAGAGGCCTAAATAGTCAAGGCAAACAAAGATATCTAAAAGAGAAGTTAAAAGTTGAAAAACCACAAGTTATGTTAATTCAAGAAACAAAAGTCGCTACTCAAAATTTGGTGACCATTCTACAGTCATTCAAACCACATTATGAAGTCGTGGCCAATGATGCTCAAGGAACAGCAGGAGGTATAGCCATATTATGCAACCTGGTGGAAGTAACAGCAGACAATTGGATAGGCTTATCTCGCAGCCTCACTGGATGCTTTAGACAAGTGGGAACTAAGGAACATCTAATGATCTTCGCAGTTTATGGCCCTCATATCCAAGGAGAATGAGAAGAATTTTTAAATAGCATTAGAACTCTGCGATCTTTGCACGAAGAGAAATATTGGCTAATAGGTGGAGATTTTAATATGATTTTGAATCTCACAGAAAAGAAAGGAGGATTAAGAATAGAAGAACCAGAAATGGAGTTATTTAGGGACCTCCTTATGGACCTTAAATTATTAGATATACCAACTGTAAATGGTGTATTTACTTGGCACAATTGGAGAGGGGAGGCACACCAAATAGCATCTAGATTAGAAAAATTTATAGTATCTAAGGAGATGGTTAGCTTATATGTTTACTATGAAGCAACAATTTTACCTTCTTTAGGGTCAGACCATTGGCCAATCCGTTTGGAAATTGATATCAAAGAGGGCCCAAAGAACCGACCATTCCGATTTGAATTATTTTGGCTAAGGGATCCAACCTTTCTGGAAAAAACAAAACAGTGGTGGGAATCTACAATCATTCGGGGTAGGAACAGAATGCATTCGTTTCAGTTGCAGTTGATTTTTTTTTTTTAAGAAATTAAAAATTGAAATAAAACAGAATTTGGAAACATCCATTCAACTATGCACCGACTGCAAGAAAACATGAAACAAAATCAACAACAGACGATCTTACAAGGGCGCACAAAAGCACTGCCCATAGAAGAAGGGAATTTCCTGATTCAATTGGAGGAAAGAAGGAAACATGAAGAACTATTATGGAAACAAAAATCACAAGTGAAGTGGCTTAAAGAAGGAGAAAAAAACACCAACTTTTTCCATAAAACTTTGATACAAAGAAGGCAACATAATCAGATTTTCTCTTTGAAGGATGCAAATGGAAATTGAATCTATCAACACACAGAAATGGAAGCATTGCTAGTAAATCACTTCAAGGACATGCTTATTGAACCAGATCTCAATAGAGAAGCAGTTATACACAGAATAACTCGTCATATTCCTTCCAAGGTCAACAGAGATCAGAACCTAGCTTTAATGAGAGAAATTACCTTGGAAGAGGTGGTAAAAAATCTCCCAAAAAATAAGGCCCCGGGTCCAGATGGTTTTACGGCATAATCTTATCAAGCAACTTGGCCTTTTATGGGAAAGGAGATCTGGGAGATGGTGGAAGAATCTAGGCGAACAAGAAATGTGTACCTAGCATTAAACTCAACGCTCATCTCACTCATCTCTAAGTAAGATAATACAAATACTCCTGTGGGGTTCAAACCATTTGCACTATGTAATGTAATTTACAATATCCTCTCAAAGATTATGGTAAATCGACTTAAACCAATTCTCCTCAACATTATATCCCCTGAGCAAACAGGATTTGTGAAGGGAAGACAAATATTGGATGGGATAGTTACTGTACAGGAAGCAATGCACTCTCTCAGAACCCAAAAAATAAAAGGTATGTTGATCAAATTTGATCTCTCAAAATCATGATCGTCTAAACTGGTCATACTTGAAGGCAATTCTCTCAGCTTTTGGTTTTGATTCAAGATGGATACAATGGTTTATGTCATGTATTTCTTCCCCTAACTTCTCCATTTTGCTTAATGGAGCCCCATCTTAACCGTTTAATGTCAGTAGAGGACTGCGACAAGGAGACCCTATTTCACCATTCATGTTCATCATAGCAGCGGAAGGGCTTGGCCATCTCATAAAAGCTCAAATAGCAATAAGAGGCCTAAAAGGCATGAACCTATGGGGACCGGACCTTACTCTCTCGCACCAGCAATTTGTAGATGACATTATGTTATTTTGTCAGACTTCGCTAAGGGAAGTAAAAGCAATTTTGGAAATTCTCAAAATTTTCATGGATGCCTCTAGAATGTTGATTAATAATGACAAATCCAGTGTCTATTTCTTCAATGCTAATAATGCTACTCAACGTTTTCTAGCCAGATCTTTGGGATTTAGAATTTGAACTTTTATAATGAAGTACTTAGGATTCCCGCTTAATCTGTCCTCCCTCAGGATAGCAGGATGGACGGATCTTCTGAATAACCTTCAGAAACGACTTCAGAATTGGGCTCTCAGAATGCTGAATGCACCTAGTCGGGTAGTCCTACTTCGATCTGTTCTTCAAGCTATTCCCATATATTAGCTGTCAGGAAGAGCGGCACCGAAAACAGTCTGCAATAATATGGTGAATTTTTTCTTTAAAATTCGTTAGCAAGGAGCACAAAATACTAGAAAATGGGCTCTCTTATCATGGGAAAAACTCATTAAAACAAAAAATACAGGTGGATTGGGCCTTCGAGACCCCTATGTGTTGAATCAGGTAATGGGAGCTAAGTTATGGTCGTGTTGGCTTCAAGGTGGAACTGATCTCTGGAAACTAATTTGGGAAATAAAATATGTTATTCCCACAACAGTTATGGGTAAGATGAAAGCAGATGTTACTCCAAAAGGCTCGAATATCTGGAATCTAGTGGCGATTAATAGAGAGTTAATAAGACAACATAGATTTTGGGAAATTTTAGGAGAGAGAACAACTCTCTTCTGGGAGGACTCGTGGCAACAGACGAAGAAACTATATAGCCACTTGGATCTGGGAGAAATCTTTCTCTTTACAAACTTACCAAATCAAAGAACAATGATTAATTACTGGTGTCGAGAGGAGGATAGTCAATGATAGAAATGGAAAGGGAAAGGGCAATGGAGAAACACCCCAGAAACAACACAATGGAATAATTTCGATAAGGAAATGGGAACCAGGAAATTGGTTTCAACAAATGGGGAAGACATTTTGAGATGGGGCTATAGGAACAAAAGTATGTTCACTATAGAAGAAGGCTACTTCCTCAAGTCAAACAATCATCAGAACATAACAGTCCCAATATGGAAAAAAATATGGGGAGCAAAATTTTGGCCGAAAGTAGAATAATTCTTATGGTTTCTAAGTCATCGGAAGATTCTGAATTGGGATCAATTGCAACATAGAGGAATGCAAGGTCCATCATTTTGCAAAATGTGTAAAAAGGAGGAGGAAAGTATAGAACACTTATTCAACACATGTTCTCTGGTAGAGATTCTATGGCAGAATAATGTAGCGATTTTTCAACAAACGGATAGAGATATTACAAGCATAAATGAGACTATCAGAAAATGGCGAAAAGGGGGATTTAGAAGTGAAGTGTTGAATCGAGCATGGAGACTGTCGATGGGATTTCTATTTTGGGGAATATGGAAAGAAATAAACCACCAAATTTTTAGAGATGAAGAGAGGGATGTAAACCAGGTATGGACGAGGATATTGGAAAATATCCGAGAAACAATTTTAGCAGAACAATGGTCTGATGAAGATTGGTTGGTGACTGGTAATTAAAATAGGATCTTGGCAAGCCTGAACTTAAAATCCCAAATGCTAGCAAAATCGTTATGGAAATTCAAGCCCCAACGGAAAAATCCACTTGACAGTTTTCAATTTCCACAAGTGGGATTTTTGAAATTAAATTATGATGGAGCTTCCAAAGGAAACCCAGGGCAAGCAGGTATAGGAGGCCTATTTTGAAATTCTCGAGGATCTGTTTGCAAGTTATCTGCAATGGAGGTTGGATTTGCAACGAATAATGAAGCTAAATTGATGGTGGTAAAACAAGGTTTAATAATTGCAGTTCAGGAGAATTACCATAGAGTTATAGTTGAAGGAGATTCAACAATGGTAACAGGGGTATTGCAAAAAATGCAACAAGGAACCCCTTGGGACAAGATAAGTAAAAGTTGGCGCACAACAAGATTAATTCAAGAGATTGGTCAAATTATCCAAGTAATTGGTTATGTGATTCCCTTGCATGTCCGTAGAGGGGGGAATAAGGTTGTTGATTATTTAGCTAACTAGGGTTGCAAGAATGTAGGTCGTCAGTTAGATATTAATCAACATCACCAGGCTTGGAATATCGAGTTATATTCGCTACAGATCATCCTCGAGAGAGACAAAGAACGAGCTAACAACCCTCGATCGAGGTGCCACGACGAAAGGGAGGGAAGAAGGTCGGTGCCACGTGGAAGAGCGCACCTGACCACCCACCACGGTTAAGCATTATAACAGGAGAGGAGGTTGTCCTTGGCACGATCCACCTTAATGGAAATTAAAACAGATGTCCGATGCTATCAAAGCATGTTAGACAGAAGTGGGAAATTATGCCGGTTTTGGAAAGGTGTAACGCATAAAACAAGAATACAAGAAAGGAATGTTAGAGGAATTCAGTTTGGAGTTCAGTCTGGAGGAGCAGAGGAACTTCTGCAACAGCGTTGACGCCGGGTTATTTGGTATGTTATTGCTCTAGCTACCTTTGCATCTCAATTCCATGTACCAGTTGCTGATTGTAATCAAGTGTGTGCTCTGTTCTGTTTCTTTAATGGGAAAAATTACCTGACGACAATGTTCTTCTGTTCTTCTGCTTGTAATCTAATTGACGGGTTGGTAGTCAAGGTTTGTATGCTAGTTGAGTTTTGCATGATTCCCTTCATAATTTAGAGCCTGGAAATAGAACCCTATTTTAGAAGCCCTTCAATTGAAGCACCTCTGTTTAGTGCTCAGTTCAAAACCGACCTGTCTCATGGCGAAAGTTTAAAGTCTGGTCTAGTGGTCGAGTCGCATGGTTTGAATTTATATCTACTGTGCGTGCAATGCATGAAGAATCATTTGAAGTAGGGTTTCGATTCCTGGAATGCTATCTATAACAAATATCGTTAGGTTTTTGAGCAGGCCTATATGTATAGTCATGACGTCCGTCAATATCAAGGTCGGTCCAGTAGTAGTATATGTTACCCCAGTTGTGTTTTCCCTCAAGTCCAGTCTTGGGCCAGTTGTTTTTTGTAGTCCCTAGGTAGTAAATGGTGGAACATGCAATTTTCTTTCGGAAAGAGGAACTTTGTAGCGAAAATTAGATCCAATCATACTATTGTTTGCACCGCAATAAAAGAGGTTCTGCCTGAGGGATTCACCAATGCTCACCAGAATTCCTTTACTGATTTTTCTTTGCCATATATAGGGTTACATTACACTATCACAGGGGGATCTTTCTGCCAATTTATAATAGCAAAAGGACAAACAGGGAAACGTCAACGAACAAGAAAAGAAAAGCTAAAGAAACCCATCCAGAATGAAGGACCAAGCAAGTGTGGAAGGAAAACAACTAAACAGGTTATGGAAAACATATATGATCTTTATGAATCAGGTAACCCAGCACATATCTGCAATACCATTCAGGGATGGGAAAGAGATAGTAATTATGATGATGAGGACATTAAACAATAGGAGGCAATCATGGATTTCCTCTACGACCCGGGGAATACAAGAGGAATAGTATCTCTGTTTCATCAATAAGTCAACACTTACTGGAAATTCAAATGTGTCTTGGCAAAGGCCATGACAAGTATGCAAGAAACGGAAGGAAACCCAGCAGTGGTTTCAGAATTGCAGCAGATCAAACAGGAAATCCGAGACATAGCCATGTCACAACAGTATCATGCAGCGGAAAAAATCAAGAGAATAGAACATCAACTTCAAGGTATCCAGTAGGTAGAGATGTCAGGATCCACTGCAAAAGACCCAGCTCCAATTGATTCGTCTAATGGATGACAATAGCTTTTCATAGTTTTAAATGTTTTTTTGCGGCAAATATTAATATTTTTTGCTTAAACTGCAACTTTTATGGACATAGTAACATAGTCATAGCAGCAAGTAGAAGGAAAAAACAATATCAGTACTGGTCGACTTTTAACTCTCTCAAGTGGCCAATAGACCTGGTTTCCTTTGGGCAAGTTGAGGGTACCATATGCATCAGTATCTATATAGCAACTTGCTTTTTGATAAATAGAAAATAGAAAGGCTCTCGAAAAAAAAAAAAAAATTGTAATATAGAGCTGCATTAAAACAAAATATATAACAAATATAGGTTTAAATTTATCAAATTTGAAAATATAAAAAAAAATTATTAAATTTGAGAAATATTAAAATCTGGGTATTTTTTTATATATATAAAAACTAAATATTTTATAAAATTTAAAAGTTAAACGGATATCAACACAAAAATTGTAATATAGAGTTGTATTAAAACAAAATATATAATAAATATAGGTTTAAATTTATCAAATTTGAAAATATTAAAAAAAATTATTAAATTTCAGAAACATTAAAATTTGGGTATATATATATATATATATATATTTTATAAAATTTAAAAGTTAAACATATGTAATGGACCTTGAAGACTTGGAAGTTATAGTTTATTTTTTTATTCATAAAAAAAATATTTATAAAGAGCGAGGGAAGTCGCAGACACTCAGAATATTTTTGGAAATAGATTTAAAGAGATCAATTCTGAGAAGTATTAAATGTTTGGAAATTAAATTAGGTTGGAATAATCCCAATACAACATTTTTTATTCTTGACAAACCTGCCCCTCCCTGTCACATATTTCTTTCTTTTAAAGGCTGAAGCGACATATAATTAGTTGAAGTTTTGACTGGTGTACTTTTCTTCTTGAATCGCTGGCATGCACGCAAATAATCCCAATACAACATTTTTTATTCTCTACAAACCTGCCCCTCCCTGTCACATATTTCCTTCTTTTAAACACTGAAGCAACTTATAATTAGTTGAAGTTTTGACTGGTGTAATTTTCTCCTTGAATTGTTGGCATGCACGCAACACATTTCTCGTTATGCGTTATCGTTCTTTGAAATGTAAGAGGATAAATCGACCAACGGTGGAGAAAGACGTAGACAATGATTTAAATTCATCTAATATTTTGTTTCCACGTGTTAACATATAATTCTCTAGAAGGGCGACGAGGAAGCTTTCTGATTGGGTAGGGTGAACAATGTTTGCCCACCTAATCTCATAAAGAGAATGCCTCCGACGTAAACATTTGTGTGGGTTTTAAGGATTAAGAATTCCATAAGTTATAAGGTTGATTTGAGATTAGTAATAAACATTAAATTATATACAAGGAGTTTTTTATGCCATGAACAAAAAGATTTCATATATTATATTTGACACTATTCTCAGTGCTTATCATTAAAATAAAGTCATTGTAAAAACTCAATTTTCAAGTATTTTTAGGATTATATTAGTTAAGTTATCAATATGTGGTGTTGAGAGATTAAAGTTCACAATACAAGATTTGATCTTGACTAGGGATGGGAACCCCATTAACAAGAATGAACAAAGCTAACCATTCAAATAACTCACATGAAATCTCAAATTAATTAATGGACGATAATGTGAGAACATTGTCTAAATGGACACAACGACCCAACTCATGCCTAAGTAAGCAAGTTAATAACAAGACCTTTGGAGAATGCTCTCAATGGGGCAACCCATATCAACCTGCCAAACATTATGCCCATAACTACATTGCATTAAATGCAATCGAATATATATCACTTAATCACTCTATATATCACCTTCTAACTCAATCAAGGTGTCCATATTACTTTCAATATTTGAAATAGATCTGGTTAACAAAGGAGACAATAGTTTTAGGTAATGTCAACAATCATTTTCTTTTTGTGACCCAACAATAAAAAAAAAAATTACGTTTGAAAGAACGAAAACATCCAATAGAAGAGCTTTTCTAAGCATATAGAGAAGCATTCTACTTGCCTATGGTCAATGACTTGTTGGATTAGTTAAAGCATGTGAGATTCTTCGTTAAATTATATATGAAATATACATATCATCAAGTTCATATCAAAGAAGTCACTTAGAAGATATCCTTGAAGATGAGGCAAGCTCTATATGAATAGTTAGTGATGCCTTTCAATTTAAGTAATTGACCAATTTCTTTTCATGCATTTAATCAGTGTTGTGTTTGTAGATTTTAGGTTTTTGTGGTGTATTTTTGCAAATAAAGAGTTTGGATTCTCCACAGTGTTGTTTGAAAGTTGTCAATGTTTCAAATCCATATGAGGATCCATCTTCAAGAGAATCCATATGAGTGATGTGTTGCATCCACTCAATGATTGTGTATTTGGATGACATCTCGATCTTTAGTTCTAGTTGGTAGAAGAATTTTATGCATTTAAAGCAAAGGTCAAAGACACTTAAAAAACACTTGTTGCTAGAAAAGATATAAAAAAAGCATGTGTTTGTTGAACAATGCTTAGTGTATGTGAAGCATGTGATTACTTGTTAAGCCCTAGACAGAGCCCCGTGTTTAAGCATAAAGTTTTATGTTAAGCCCTGGATAGTGAGCTATATTTTTTATTGTTATATTAGTGTTTTCGACATAGATCCTTTAATTGTCATTGTACCCTTTGTCCCTTGTATATATACAAAGGAGACCTATATTTAAGATCATCATATCTCATTCTTGTACGTTTGTTATATTGTAAAAGTAGGGCATCAATAAGAGGTTTTCAAACTATTGAAGGATAACTTGGTTATAGAAAAAAATGGGATGAAAGAACAAACAAATCAACAATGTAGTGAAAGGGAATTTCAAGTGAGGGATTGAGTATTTTTTAGGCTACAACCATACAAACATATGTCCCTTAAGCAACAAAAGAAGGATAACATATTAGCACCGAGGTATTATGGCCTCTATAAGGTGTTGTAGAGGATTGGAATTATGGCTTACAAATTAGAGTTGCTTCTGTCTTCAATTGCACATATAGTGTTTTGTGTTTCTTGCTCAAAGAAGGTAAGTAGGGATAAGATCTCAATTTAAACTATTTTACCAAAGATTGATGAAGAAGGGAAAATCACACTAGAACTAAAAATGATCTTGAAAAAAGGATTAATCACTTGCAGAATCAAGCAAATGTTGATTGTCTCATCAGATGGAAGAAACTAGTGGAAGAAGCGACATGGGAAGGAAAGTTATCATACAAAGACACTCGCATTTAGTCAAGTGTTGAGGAAAAAGCTTGTTTCAAATGGAGGGGCTTGTTAAGCCTTGGACAAAACTCCATCTTAACCATAAAATTCCAATATAGTGAGTTATATTTCTATTGTTATATTTGTTGGGTGTGTGTTATATTCTTTGCATGACTAGCTTCAAGTGAGAAGCAGGGGTAAGAGGGGGGCGACCAATGCCTTACGCTTGCGTTGGGTGCTGTAGGGGGGTCATGGGGGGCGGGGCGTAGCCCCCCTTGTCAGGGGGTTTGTGTTACACAACACTTTGTCATCGTCCTTGCATTCCTTATTTTGAATACTGGAGGACCATCATAGTGACCCATGTGTACTGTCACACATCATAATGGATGTCATTGCATCCCTTGACATGTTAGGAACAAAATATTTGTGGACCATTCCTAAAGTAGACCCTTAAAAACATGTACTTTTGGGTTGACGCTCGGGTGTAGTTATGTCCTCGCGCCCATGGCCAGATTTACACGAGCCCTTGCACCATGGTCTCTCTGTCTTTGAATAGCCCCTGCGTCGAGCTACGTTTGGAAGGTTTTTTAATATGTAAACGAAGCTTCTAAGATCTAACAACTTCGTGAGCAGAATCATGGATGTTTGTTCGACTGGATGTGGTCGAGTTTCTCCCTTTGGCCTTATAGTTCCTACAAAAATGCAACTTCCTAAAGGGATAGACCTTTCCTCCACCATAAGTGGATCCCAAAGCTCTACCTCCACTCCTATAAATTTCTCTTCATCCTATTGATTCTGCTAGCTATAATAAACCAAGAGTTGGTGTGTAGAAGGTAGCAGAGAATAGTCCATAGTTGTGAGAGAGAGTTTGAGTCTTTCGCCTCTTTGAGCTGAATCGACGAATGAATTCTTTGAGATGTGCTTTACCAAACCCGTCAAAGGAGGTCTACAGCGCCAAGGCGCAGGTTGTAAACTCCCTTTTATATGTTAATATGACATTATTGATTTCTAATTCCATCTTTGTCTATGTTAATATTCAAAGTTTTTGACTCTCCTTAACTAGCTAGATAGTCATAAATGAATATGTATGCTCGTATGATTTTAGTGTTTGCTTCATATTTATGCAGGTGTGCAAATATCGCTACCAATGGAGCGCAAGGCTTGAACAAAAAAGATCGAGGGATCACCACAACGTACTAAATTAAGAGCGTTGGATTGAGGTAGGACATCTATTCCAATCTGCATTTCGTTTGTGAACTAGGAATTTAGAAACCAGCATGTTCCCTTGTTTCTAGACCCACCCTAGGGCTAGAGGGATCTCCTTTGTCCGCAAAGGGGATTTGCCTACACAACAACTTGGCGACTCCGTTGGGGATGTCAATATTGTTGTCTCTCATTATTCGTTTTTAATTTTTGATTGTATGTCCAACTTTGGCCGAATTGTCATTTCTCTGTTGTTTTTGGCTTGTTTGACTACTTCTATCCATTTAGCCTTTTTCTAGATGTTGGCGAGAAAGAAGGTCTCTAAGTAAGACCCAAGTTCAGGATAGAGGCCAACAAGGTTTCTGCAGTAGCCTAGCACAACGCACATTTTCACTCTACTCTGAAGAGCAGAGAGTCTCATTCGAGGCGTGTCGTGACCTTAGTAAGCTACATTGCACAAGATACTACTCGTGACCTTATGAACGTATTCAAGATACAAAATCAAAATTTAAAAGCGGCCAATACATTCATCATAACCAAATGCTCCTCACAGAACTCAAACCCAGCTAGAAGTATATTTCATTAACAATAGCGGGCAGTTACATTACTCCTAAGAGTTGAGTACAAACGGACAGATTACAACATTACAGAACATAATAGAACAGAACAAAACAGAATGAACAGAGATCTCCTGCGGCTCTCTTCCTCCGCTCTCTGCTGCACCAACCTCCTGTCTATGCTGGCTGATTGTCTATTTGTTCCTTTGCCAACGCGACTGTCAGTTTTCCCTCCTTTTCCGCTTTGCTGTTTACCGCATCTCCCTGATCACTGGGAGTTCCGCTGCCTGTCCTTATCGCTCCTTCCTTCCATTTGTGCTAGTTTTTGCAACTACCGCGCCACCTACGCTCCAACTCTTCACAACCGTGACAGCTCCCTGTCTACCATGGTTGCGCTCCACCACTCAAAACCGTTTCATTTTCAAAACAAGGGCCCCAAAAGGCCCCGACCACATGTTATTGACTCTTCCTGAGTCAATCTTTTTCTGCTGCCTCAGTCTCCATTGGTTTGCCTACCTCTGTGGCTAGCCCTGTCTTCTCCGTTTCCTCCCCTTGTCCAAACAAGGGCCCCAACTCGGGAACCCTTTCCAACGCTGAACATTTGAGTTCGGAGAAGTCGGTGATGGCCTATTGCCATTCCTTCATGAGTTGGTCCCTTTCTGTGGAGATTTTTTCAGCTTCCTTTTCTCCTGCAACGACCGACAGCTTGCTGAATACTTCCTTAATTTTGATTTCGGCCCGAGCAGCCATTTGTTGTATTGTTTCGGCAATATGCTTTACTAGTTGTCTCAGTTCTCGGAGGATGTGCTTGGTGGCAACCGAATGCTCTTCAATCTTCTGTATTTTGGTCTCTAGCTCCTCCGCCTGATTGTACAACTGGTTAATGCCAATGGGGTCTATGGCTTCCTGTATTTCTTGTGAGACTTGTTGTAGTTGTGCCGAGAGTGGTCGAGCTGTCATAGTCAAAGAGGTTGAACACTCGTGCAAATGTTTCAGAAGGTTATACGCTTCTTTCACCATGGTGCATAGGGTTCCCTACATCCTAGTTGCTTATTTCTGCTTCTCCTTGACCCTCCCGGTATATATGACAGTGGGATCTAGCAAGGCCAGTCTGGTCTTGAACGTTTCTCTTAACTCCTGATTTTCCTTGCTGAGATTCACATAAGTTGTCTTCACATGTATAGACCTTTTGAATATAGTGCAAACCGTTATGTCCCTTGGTGTTTGGTCATCCTGAGCTATCACAGTTGGCCAGAGATCCCTAAATACATCTGTCACCTTCTCCAGTTGCTCCTGTAGATTGTCATTTTCTCCTTTCAATTGGTCATGCTCTTTAGTAAGCACACTTATCTGTAGTTATTGCTGTTCAAACCTCTGTTAGAGGTTGTTGTGGAGTCCTTCAGCCTGTTGTGCCGCCCTCTTGATGAAATTGTACAATTGTTTTGTGCCCAAAGTCTACACACTCTCAGCTCCAGACATATCTTGGTTCGATGGTCTCTCTCTGAGTGGTTGACCGTTGGCTATCGACCTGGCTGAGTGTTCCTACGGTGACGTTGGTTGGTTCTGTTGCAGCAACAGATTCCTTGGGGTATTCATGCTTGTGGTTGTCTGAACCTGTTGGAGTATCAAATTTGCTTGCTGAAAAGGGTTCAGATCCTTGGGCGAGGGCATTCTATCTGCGGTAAAAGATCCCCCACGAATTAAAAGGTTTTAGAAAGTGTTATGTCCAACCAGGGTTTGGTTAACCTCTGGTACCAATGTTGTACTCGAGTTAACCTCCATCTCATTGTCTCCATTTATTTTAGTTTTTATCTTGAATGGGTCTGAAATGGTTGCTGATGTGGATGGCGTTCGAGTGGAATGGTCTTTGGAAGTGAATGACGTGTGAGGCGATGACTGGTGAGTGCGAGGTGAAGATGTATGAGTGTGAGGTGGAGATAAAGTTTGAACATTCAGAAATGAGAATGGATTGAACATAGGTAGCTCAGAGGTTACCTGGGAGGCCACCTCTAGCTCCTCTTGAATTGGTGCCCCTATGTCCATAGGCTGCATTTGATCTTCCCTAGTGAGATCAACCACCTGCTTAGGCACCATGACCCTAGATTTCTTGGCCTTAGGAGTAGCCATAGGTGGTTTGGGTGCCTTACTCTTTTTTAATGGAACTACTGTTTCCGTTGGGGGTGAATTAAACATTGTGGGCGGTAGGGCAGTGAGTATGGGTGCAACTATGGAGGGTGATGCAGAGTTTGAGGCCTGAAATTATGAAAAAGTAGGAAACAGGGGAGAGGCATTGGTTAGATTTTGTATTACCTGATTGAAGCCTTTTGCTCTCGTGTCCAGCTCCTCCAGTACTGGTGTTAACCGCAGCTGCGACACTCTGTTAAGTGTTTCATCTGGTGTCTCCCCTGGTAAGGGTTTTGGCTGCATTCCCTTAAGCAAGTAGTGATGGACTCCACTTCTGATTTCCGTTCCCACTCCCGGCCAAGAGCAGACCTCAATGTGGAATGCCTTTTCATCCACTTAAAACTTCAACGATCTCATTTTAAATGTTGTTTCATCCACACAGGTGGGCCTTATGTAGGTTTGTTTGTGAGTGGCCCCGAACCATATTTGAGACGAATAACTATCTAGCAAACTCCTCGAGACCCTTTGTTGCCTCGCCACTATGTACACCATCTGTTTGTACTAAAATGTGAACGCTTCTTCATTCACCTCCTTTGTGCTTGGGTCTCCCAAGATCTTCCACGACGTAAACTTCATCATTAACGGCTGACCACTTGTGATTTACACAAGATGTCTGAATCCTGGGAAAGTCCATTTCCACATTACAAACGCCATGATCAGGTAGCCATAGATGAACCTAGAGGCTCTTTTGTAGTTATCCTCGCAGCCTTCGAACAATTCA
Source organism: Pinus albicaulis (assembly GCA_034641835.2). NCBI lineage: Eukaryota > Viridiplantae > Streptophyta > Pinopsida > Pinales > Pinaceae > Pinus > Pinus albicaulis. The sequence goes on along the minus strand of CM076583.1, from coordinate 554,145,802 downwards.
TTCAGTAGAAACGTACACTAATTCAGCTGGGTTCCTTGGAGGCAGTGCTCCGCAAATGAGATGGTATCCAGAGTGCATTCACCCTTTGTATAATGTCTCATGGTCTTGCCTGCAATCAGGTAACATGGAAACTTAATTGTTGGGTTGTTTATGAGGTCTATTTTCGCCCCCTTCCCTCCTCTCTTGGTGTCGTATTTCTTGTAATAGTCGTAATCTCCTGCCTTCTTTGATCTTTTGGAGACTGTCTGGAATGTTGTGGATACATCCCTCCCTTCTGCTGATAACCACGTCAGCCTGTGAATATATTCTGCATGTATTGGTATCTCCCTCCCTAGCCATAGTGACCCGTTTTGGAGCCTGCTTAGCAGTAATTTCGTACACTACATCGCGGCTCCTGTGGTTCCGAACACAGGGAGGTTCCTTAGATTTAGAATTGTCGACTGCTGGATGCCTCTGAACTCTGGAAGTAACCTTTTTACTTCTTCTCCTTCTTCAATAGCGTAATTTTCTATATAAACCTACCTCTTCATCGCTGGAAACTGGTAAGAATCCGTGAAGTCTGTGTCGACCAACGATGCATTGTCATATTTTCCCACCAGCGACTCCATTCTCTGAATTTTGTCGTTGAGCTTGGGCTCGACAACTGCTGGCACTACCTTGGTCATTTTTGCTCTTCTTTGGTATACTTACAATGCCACTCCTCCTCGTTCTCTGTAAATTCCTACTATTCCTGCTGTTGTTGTTTATTGTTTTAACTCAGAATTCTCTGGCATTCTCGGTTTTTTTTTTTTTTTTTTTTTTTTTTTTTTTTAAGACCCCATAACTAATTAATTTTTCCTGCCTCCCCCGCGGCTATAGTCGTGCGATTAGTTACTGCGATGAGGTGGGTTCTGACATGGCTGACTGTGACTTCGGGATTTGGGCAGACGTGATGGGTAATGATTATGGCCTAATATGGAAAATTTATTATGGTATGGATGATACTAATTATGGAAATTACTTCTCAAATCTCAGTAATCCTATGGACTGACATGGAAATTATGGGTCATGATGATGAAATGATGTTCGACACGTTTGGCTCTCTCACATGGATGACATGCTGGACACTACCCTCCCCCCCAATCAAAATCGATTGCGATGCAGTCTCCACATCGCAACTGTGAGTTTCTTCTGTTATTGCATTTTTGCTTTATTTGTACTCCTATCTATTCTCTTCTCGGGTGCGAGAGAGTTATTGACTCTACCTACTCTATTCTACCATATTGTGTCCTCTCGGTTGTGAGAGTTATTGGAAAATGAAAGAATTGAACTTACTCGTGATAAGGCTTTAGGCGTGCGCCATTCACCCATCCTAGTAATACTTGGCCGTCCAGTTGTGCTAACCGAACTACTCCTAAATCTCGGATTTCAATCACATGGTACTGTCCCAACCAATGCATTATGAGCTTACCTGGGAACTTTTGGAACTTGCTATCGTACAGTAAAACTTTTCCTCCGACCGCAAACATTTTGTGCTTAATATGGCGGTCATGCCAAGATTTCTGTCTGTCTTTCTAGACAGTCCAATGAAACTCCGCTAGAAACCTGTCCTCTTCAAGTTCTTGTAGCTCTTGTAATCGCTCTTTCAACGAGTCTTCCTCTGATAAATGTAGTGTTGATGCGTTAGCAGGCTCGGTATGATAAATTTGGCCAGTACCACTGCTTCCCTCCTGTATACCGGCTGGAACGAAGTCTGGTTGTTCAATATTTTGACAGTTGTTCGGTACGCCCACAATGTTGCTGGTACACGCTCATCCCAGTCATCTCGATCGGCATTGCAAATCTTCGTTAACCCCTTTTCCAGAATCTTATTGAATGCTTCCACTGTACCATTTGCCTGAGAATGGTACATATTACTCTTATGATGTTGTACCATGAAATTTTTGAGAGGAGATTTGATCGTTGCATTGATAAAATATGTACCTTGATCACTGGTCAGACTTCTGGGGCAGCCAAATCTACTGATGATATTTTCAAATATGAATCTAGCTGTTATTTCGGCCATGCAATCCTTCACTGGTACCGCTTCTGCCCACCTGGTAAGATATGCTGTTGCGGTAGTGACGTACTTGGTCTGTGAGTGTCTTACGACTGGTGCTATCGGTCCTATAAAATCAACGGCCCATTTCTCAAGTGGCTGCAATGATTTTACAGGTTGAAGTGGTAGCTCGTCTCTATGCGATGGACGTCTCGTCCTCTGGAAAACATCGCATTTATTTGCAAATTCCTTACTGTCCATGTGTACTTTGGGCCACCATAAACCTGCCTGCAGTATCTTTCTCACAGTGGGTTTTGCACCAACATGTTCTCCCACAACTCCACAATGGCATTCCAACAGTATATCTTCCCTCTCGTGATCCAGGACACATCTTCGCAGGACTTGGTCTAACCCCATCTTATACAAGTGTCCTGCTATTAGCTGATACTTTGCTGCTCTAACTATCAGATGTCTTTTCCGGGCTGTTGTATATTCATTCGGGTACTGTCTTGTTCTCAGATAGGTTGTTATCTAGTCAAAGTAGTATGGGATGGCTTCTACTTGAAAAATATCAGCATCTGGCAGCTGATCATCTAGGGACCCTCCATTTTCTCCACTTTCTAGCCTTGACAGGTGGTCAGAACCCACATTCAGTGTCCCTGGCTTCACTATCCCCTCAAAGGTGAACTCCTGAAACAATAGGATCCATCTACAAATCCTTCCTTCCAGGACTGGTTTGTTAACTAGGTACTTTAAAGTTGAATAGTCTGTGAAAAATTTAAACATACCTCCTAATATGTAGTGGCAAAACTTTTGGAGGGAATACATTGCTAAAGCTTCTCATTCGGTTGTGGTATAGTTCCTTTCAACTGTTGATAATTTCCGACTTGCAAAATAAATTGGTTGATCAACTGAGGTATCTCCTGGTTGAGCCAGAACTGCTCCTAGTGCAATGCTGGAAGCATCAATGTGGACGTGGAATTGCTTGTCCCAATTAGGATGAAATAATATGGGTGCGCTTGCCAATTTTTATTTTAGTGTATTAAGGGCAGTAGTACAGTCATCTGTCCAACTGAATTGCTCTGATTTCCACAACAACTTCTCTAATGGTGTTGCTACCTTCACATAGTTGCAGATGAATCACTTATAGTAACCGGTGTGGCCTAGTAGTGACCTTAGTTGCTTCACTGTTTCTAGTTCCTCTATGTTAATTATAACTACCACTTTTACTGGGTCGACGCAAACCCCTTGTTTGCATATAACATGTCATAGCAGCATCCCAAAGGGTACTACAAAGATGCACTTCTTAAGGTTTAATGAAATCTGGATTTTCCTGCTGTTACACAACATTTTTTCATCGTCCCTGCAATCCCTCACCTCGCATATTGGAGGGTCTTTTCCGTGACCTGTGATCAGTGTCATACTGTGAAAACACCTTCATTGCATCCTTCTGCATAAGGACATTATTTCTCCTGTTGAACATTTCCTTAGAAAGCCCACAAAAACCTATGTTTTGGCCTTGGTGCGGGAAGCCAGTTCACCCCTCGTGCCAATGTGGAGGATGTACACTAGAGCCCGTGCCACCTGGCGCTCTGTCTTTTTGTTGTGCCCGCACCAACCTTTTTGAGAATGTTTTTTAACAAATTAGAGGCGGAAGTTTCCTTTAACCACCTTAGGGATGAGTCACAACAAGTGGTTAAACTTGATAAGCCACAAATCTCTTCCTTTAGGTAGTGGTTTTTACCTCCTATGGAACATTCTTTGAAGATAGGACTCCCCTCCATGATTATAGGGATCCTAACCTCTCCCTCTTCCTCTATATAAATAGGCCTTCTCCCTTTACAAAAGCTAGCCGAACATATAGCCAAGAAGCTGAACTTGGAGAAGAGAGACTATAGCTGAGTAATTTCTATATAGAAGGTAGAACCAAGGAGAATTCCGTAGAGAGAGCCCCGTCCGAATTCCCGACGAGCCTTTGTGAGACGCGCTCCGCTGGAACCCTATTGGAGGAGACCGCAACATCAAAGCTTGGTTGTACTCTTCCTTCCTCTCATTAATATACTCGACTATAGTATTGGTTCCATCATTGTGTTATGTTTATCAATGCAATTTATTTAGTCTTCTTCGACTGACTAATAGTTACGAATGCGAAATAGTATGTTTTATGTCGTCTTTGTTTCTTGTGTATGTGCAGGTATCCGAGTGTGAGAACGAGCAGATCGTGATCTGTCGAACCAGGAGCGAGAGGTAGCCACTCTTTTTGACAACATAATAGCATAGGACCTCTGATAAGTTATCTATCAAGTCTTCGTCCATTCGTTAGCTAGGGATCGATGTTATAGCGTGTCTTGTTTGTGGCTAGACCCACTCTAGGGCTAGTGGGATCACCTCTATCCGCAGAGGGGATTTACCTCACCAACAAATTGGCGACTCCGCTAGGGATCAGCGTGAGTTTGTATTTCATCCATTAAGTCTTCTTCTTGGTCTTTGCTTGCTTAGCTCGCCTTTGCTGATTATTTTTGCTGAGTCTAAGACCCCTGTTCAGCCCCAGAGGATCAGATCTGACCTCTATTTTTCCAAAATTTTCCTTTTTCTAGGGTTGGCTTGATTGGCGCGGTTTCTAGTCTGACAGTTGTGCCCACTGGCGCTTGTTGCCTATTCAGCACCCGCGCCATCCCCTGTCTGGCATTGATTACATCCAGACAGTTGCGCCATTTCCTGTAAGTGTTAGGGTTCCCCTGTTTTGGACCTTTTTGCTAGTACTTGTCTCTCTGGGTGTTTTCTTGACTTGTTTTGAGTGCTTTGGGATTTTTTGTGACTGTGAGCAGCCTCCTTCCTTCGATTTTTTGCCCATTTCTTGTCAGCATCATAGCCTTAGGGTTTTCTAGTGCTTTGGTATGCTAAGCCTCCTGTAGGAGCTTCGGTCTTTTGTTTCGCGACCACCTTCATTCCTTGTTTGATTGCATTTAGCTCTCTTGATTTGTTTGAGTGATTGCATTTGGTGGAATGAGTCTTGGATGAGTCTTGCCTATTTCATTCAATTGTGCTTCTTGTCACTCCAAGAATAGCTCACATTGCTTGTATGGGTTTGTTCCGACATCTTTCTTCGATTTGAGAGATTGCAACATTGGTTTGAGTTTTTTGCTTGTTCGCTTTTGAGTTGTTTCGACTCTCGCATTAACATTCCTGAACTAGTGTGAAGGTTTATTTTTCATGTCATTTAGTGCACTTTTTGCTCTATTACATTGAAAAATAAAATAAAAAAATTGCGCTTGCATTCTTGTTTTCATTGTGGAATTGGAAAATCTTTCGCATAACTAGCATTGGACATTCTAGGGAATATTTCTCACTTTCATTAGCTTGCATCAGGTACTGTAGTGGATGCTTCTGTGTGTTCTCATTATTTGTTATCGCTTGAAAACTCATAAAATTTCTCGTAGATAGCTTTTCATCGAACGAAATGGTATTTTATGGCATGTAGCTTGCATTTAGGGATTTGTGAGATCCAACACTCGGTAGGACCTTGGAATTGAAACATAAATACAAGATCAACTTAAAATTTATTCAATTAACCTAAGGCAACATTGAAACTTAACTATACATTTAGTGGTCTAAGTTAGAGACGTGTTTCGATGTCTTTAAACCTAGCAGCTGTCGTTCGCCATCTGGCTTCAGACAGCACTAGAACGGACTTGCGCTCCCCATACCGTCGAGTATATAAAGGGAGACCCCTCTAGGTTGCAATCCTTTTATCCATAGGAAGTTGAGTCTGCCACCTTGTAATCGTGATACACCGAACACAACATTCGGGGAGACTACCTGCACGTACGTCAAGTCCTTGGTTGATTCTTCTTTCATTTTATAACCAAGGTGTATATGACAGTTCACGGGAACCTGGTACACCCTTTTACCTAGACTACCTGAGCAGTCATTTTTTATCTTTACTGACTCCATAAATTTGAAATGATCATCGAGCACTTATCCTTTCGCGCTTGATTAAAACCGAAAGAGACTAGAGTCATCTTTGATTGTTTCTTGACTCTTAAAACATGAAACAATAAATTTTTGGTTTCAATGTGGTAAAATGAACTACCTATGATTACACGCCCTTTAAAGTTTGATTACTTGGCCTGTCTCTGTTTGCCTTGGTTTTGATCCAAGAGTCTTCATTTTCGATCTTTTTCCCTTTTCTGGTGTGCTACAGCCACAGTGGCAGAACCATCGGTTTCATCTACGGGCAGTCCTTTCTCGAACGATTCATCTGAAACTTCTCAGATCTCTAGGTCTGTCGAGCTTCAACAGCCTATCATCCCGACAGAGTACCCCTTTGGAGAACCAGTTGAGTTACATTGGCCTCTTTCAAATGCTTGGTTTGGGTTTGGGGTTGGGGAACATTTTCCCCCTCTTACATCGGGATCACCATTTTTGGCTGCTATCATACCTCCTAGCCCCCGTAGTCTTTTACAAGATCTCACGGTGGATTTAGACTTGGGCTCGTCTGGTCCTAATGGCAGTGAGGGTATTCCAGTTTCGGATGAAGAATACCAACTTTTCCCGGAAGACATCCATCAAGAGCCTACTCAATCTTCACCATCGGTGTCGCTTCCAGTTGGGCATAGGTCTTTGGGTCAGATTATAGTCGGTATTGCCTCAATGGAAAAATCAACTCCGTCAAGGGGGTTGGTTCTCCCATCATTAGGGATGTCGCCGACGACACTTGTCTCATCGACGCCTTTTGTTACGTTTGTCCCCACTAGGCCTACTGTCTGTGTGGCTGCAACGACACCGGTCGTCACTGCTCAGCCGTCAGAAGTTTCGACTTCGGTAGAGACTTTGATTGCCATGGCCTTCCCTGATGACCTTTCTTTTGAGGAGTATCGGCTGGCTGTTCAGCAGCAGAGCTCCCAGACTAATTAGTCCCCTCAGGATCCTAATCATCCTTATTTTTCTCATTATGGCGAGTATGGTACCCCGATTTATTCACTTCCATTCCAATGTGATGAGCACGACAACCCTATCTATTTGCCCGCTCCTGAGGCTTATCAGTTCATTAATGGTTTTATACCTATCTTGCCTGTGCAACCTTCTAACCAACATGGAAAACCCTTTTAGGGACAACCTTCGGTTCAACAAGGGTATGCTTTCGGCTCACAAGGACAACCATTTCAGGGACAACCTTTAGCCCAGCAAGGGTATGCGTACGACCCACAAGGGCAACCCTTACAGGGACAACCTTCGGTCCATCAGGGATTGTTTTACGGCCTGCAAGGGCAACCTTACAATCCTCAAGGTTAACCTTTACAAGCTCAGCCTGTGGTCCAACCAGGGCAACCTCAAGGACCAGCCGGGCAGCCGGTATATCAACCCAGACCTTAATATAGTCCTGGGAGGCAAATCCATCCATCTCAACCTTTGGTGCAACCACAACAGCCCTATTTTCCAATTGGTCCAAATGTTGCACAAGCAGGGCCATCTTATGGTCCTGCTCCAGGCTAACCTAGTTATCAGGCACAACCTGGCCCACCCCAACCATCAAGCCAACCTTCTCAGCAGGGACAACCTGGTGGCCCTCATTAGTCAGGTCAACTTGCTCAGTCGGGCCAACTTGCACAGCCTATTAACCCTTCTCAGCCACCGCTCTACTCTATGCCGCAGCCAAATCAACCTGTGCGCCCGACCTATTCAGCTCAGTAGGGCCCTACTTATCAGTAGCTCGTTCGACCCCAAGGCGGGTATTACCCTCAAGGTCAATATCGGCCCATATACAACATGCCTCAATGTTCTTCTTATTACCCTCAACCGCTAGGCTATACTTATACTCCGCAGCAAAATCCTTATGCTGCTCAATCGGGACCCTCGTATACTCAGAATTAGTATCCTGCTTTCAACCCCCGTATCCTAGTCCTCAGCTGCCATATCAACCAAATTATCTGGCTTATACTCCTTATGGTCTGAATTCTCCGGGACAAAACCAATGGGGGCAGAGTTATACTCAACCATGATGGAGTATGGGTACGGGTCCTTATCGGGGACCTGTTATGCCTTTTAACCCTCAATTACCTTTTCTCGCCACATTGGAGTTGCCATATGTGTCCAAATTGACAAATGATCCAATTCTTCATAATCCTTATTGGCCTCCAGTTCCAATGAAGGTTCCTGGTGATTTTCCCAAGTTTGAGGGCAAGTCTGGAGAAGACCCCCAAGCACACGTCATGACATACCATTTATGGTGTTATTCCAATCCTTGGGTGGATGACTCTGTTTGAATCCGTCTTTTCCAGCGCACTCTTACCGGAGCTGCTGCTAAGTGGTACATCGAACTGCCTCATGGTATCTTTCAAGATTTCAACACTCTTGCTATGGCATTCCTTAATCATTTCCAATTGCCGGTTCGTTACGGAGTCGGGATGCATCTCCTAACATCCTTGAAATAGGACCGAGCTACCCGTATCTCGGACCATATTCATGAATGGAGACGGCGTCGTCACCTGATCAAGTTGAAAATTCCTGATCAACTTCATACTCATTGGTTCACTACCTCTTTTGTTAATCAGATTGCGAAAGACATCACCATGGGGGCATGTGTGACCGAGGAACAAGCCATCGCTTGTGCCCAGTACCTGGATTTTGTGTACTCTCAATCGGGCATTTTGTATGACATATTGACTGAGGCTCCACGACCTAGGGCCTCTAAAGCGCCGGCTACCCCATCAGTCGACGACATTAACGGTTCTGTGTCTCAGACTTCACGCAAGTCTTCCAATGGGAAGCATAAATCAAATTCTTCCAATAATTCTGCTCCTCAGGCTACCCTAGATTCTGGTAAAACCCCGAAGGTCAACGCCATTTAGGCCAATCCTGTGGACAAGAATTTCAAGGGGAGACAGAAGGGAAAAGGCAAGGCCAAAGCCGATGCCTCGAAACCAGAATAGTCTAAACCTCGCGCTGATGATGGTTCACAGTGGAAGTCGAAGTATCCCTGTCTGATTTGTGATGAGGAACACTACACTAATGATTATCCTAGATGATCCGAGGTTAGTCAACTGCTCAGAGGCGCTAAGGGAACTCTGGCGGTCCTTAAAGAACCTTTCCCATCTCAGCAAACCCAGATGGTCGAGCAACCTCCGCCATTTTCATCGTTTGGCTCTCAAGTATTCATGATGAACGATTCTGCACCCGTTTCCATCACTACTCGGTCGAAGGATTATGCTGGATCACGCCAGGTAGCTGGGAAAGAGGTCATCGATGGTCCTCCTCCCCCACATGCCTCCGGTCTTCTTGAGATTGAAAGACCTAGTGCTGAACCTGTTGTACGACCACCTTCTAAAGGTGTTCTCCGGAAATCTTCTTATAATCCTAACGCCCGTGCGGCTTAACATTACAGTATTTTTGAGGATTTAGCACAGGCGCCATCCGCGATGTCCGCGTTAGAAGTACTTCAGATTTGTCCGTCTCAACGGAAAGTGTTATTATTTCCGATCGTAGGGATTGATCCTGCTGATTCTAGCCTTCTCCCTTTCAACTTAGAGAATTTCATTCCCCGACTTCTGCACCAGATTACGCTTATCATACAAGTCGGCATTAACGGTCTCAATATCCATAGAGCCATTGTGGACGAGGGTGCATCTACCTACGTCATGTCATCTGCTTGCTGGAAGGCTATTAGCTCTCCAGCCCTGACTTCGTCACCCAATGCCCTTGAGGCATTTGATGGGAGGGAATCGAAACCCTTAAGTGTTCTCGCTAGCTTTCCGATCACACTGCAAGGAAAGATGATCAACGTTGAAGTAGAAGTCGTTGATGCCAAACTCAATTACAATCTTCTACTTGGTCGCAGTTGGACTCACACTATGTTGTGCGTTCCGTCCACCCTCTTCCGACTTCTAAAGTTTCCACATGAGGGAAAAATCATTACTTTCGATCAGTTGTCATTCTTTACCTCGTCTTCCGAGATCAACGTGCCATACGTGGATCAGATTCCTTCTCCCCCTAACAGTGTAGGGCCAGGTCTTTTCAAAGATCCCGCTCTCATGGGTATCTTTCCCCTTCTGTCACCAAATACCGTTCAAGTTAATATGATCTCTCGGTCATATGACCCATGGATTGTCTCGATATCTGAACAGGTTGATTCATTTGGAGATTCAATGTTGCTTAGTCCAATTGAAGTCAATTATTGTGAGCTTACAACTGCATTTGATTCTCCCCCTCCTGAAGGTGCTCCTTTGAGCATGGCTTTTGACGTTTATTCTCAATCCCCTTGGCTTGGCGATGTGGATTCGCCTGATCCTTTGAAAGAAGTGTTTCCATCCGACGAGGCTATCATGGAAACCATGTCTCTCGAAGATCTACCATGGAGCGATGGGCATCATCGTTCCTCGTTTATGCCTGGCCTCGGGGCAATGTCTAACTATCTTGAGCGTTTTGCATCTCAAGTTCCTTCTCCGCCACTTCAAACGCCTATTTTGACTCATGAAGTCTTCGCTGAAGGTAACTTGGGTAACATTACTCAAACGATGCTTATTGACATTTCCGTGAAACCGGGAATTGTCGAGAACATCCATGTGGGAGTCACTTTCTCTTTCGAGGAAGTCCAAGTGTATGTTAGCTTCTTTCGCAAATTCCATGATGTTTTTGCCTGGTCTTATGAAGAGATTCCTAGAATTGACCCCAGTATTGTGGTGCATGAGATTCCCACCTATCCAAGTGCAAAGCCAGTTTGCCAGCGTCTTCATCCAATGCATCCTCAGAAAGTCGCCGCTATCAAAGCTGAAGTTGAAAAACTTCTTAATGCGGGTTTCATTTATCCGATTCCTCTGACATAGTGGGTTTCTAATATTGTTCCCATGGATAAGAAGCAAGGAGCAATGCGTGTTTGTGTTGATTATCGCGATATCAATCGGGCCTATCCTAAGGATAACTATCCCACCACTTTCATCGATCAGATCATTGACGATTGTGCAGGGAGTGAAATTTTTTCCCTTATGGATGGTTTTTCTGGCTATAATGAGATCAACATTCTCCTGTCTGATCAACACAAGACCTCTTTTATTTGTCCTTGGGGAACGTTTGCGTATAAGAAACTCCCTTTCAGCTTGAAGAACGTTGGGGCTACGTTCTAGCACACGATGTATTATGCCTTTCACGATATTCGTCATATTGTTCAACCATACATAGATGAATTTCTGGCTCATTTAGTTGCACGAAAAGACCACTGGGACCATCTCCGCCAGATCTTTCTTCGTTGTAGACACTACAACATTCGGCTCAATCCACATAAATGCATCTTCTGTGTCGATTCCGGTAGACTTTTAGGGTTTATCGTATTTAAAGACATAATTCACCTTGACCCGCTTAAGGTTGAGGCTATTATTAATCTCCCCTCCCCATCCTCATTACACCAGCTCCAGAGTCTCCAAGGGAAAAAAAAATTCTTACGTCGTTTTATCCTGAACTACGCCGAAGTAGCCAAAGGATTCACACGACTTTTAAAGCAGGACATCCCTTTCTATTGGGATGAGATTTCTCAACAGTATTTTGATAGGCTTAAGACATTGCTTGTTAACGCTCCCCTATTATGTCCTTCGAATTACCAACATGATTTCACCCTTTATCTAGATGCCACCTTCAGTACGATCGCCATGGTTTTGGTTCAAGATGATGATGATGGTAACGAGCATGTTGTTTACTACTTGTCTCAGAAGCTTCTCGACCCTGAAACACGTTACGCACATGTCGAGAAGTTAGCGTTCGTTGCGGTCCAAGATGTCCAACGTTTTCGTCATTATATCCTGTTACGCACGGTGACCGTGATTTATGATTGTAACCCCATGACCTATATTCTGTCTCGGCAGTTGTTGGGGGGAAAATACTCGAAGTGGATCGTTATCCTCCAAGAGTTTGATTTGGAGTTTACTACCACCAAATCGAATAAATCACTTGTTTTCGCTGATTTGATTTGTTCTCTCCCCGCCAACTCTGCTCCTTCTCATTCTGAGGATCATATTCCGAACGAAACTCTTTTCTTGGTTAGCACCCTTGATCAGTGGTACAGTGATATCATCGTGTATCTCCAAACATCTACTTTCATGTATGAGTTAACGAAAGATGCCCGAGGCCGCATTCAGCATCAGTCACAACCTTATCGTCTTTTTGGAGATACCCTCTATCGCGTTGGAGTTGATTTTGTACTCCGTCAATGTCTAACCCTCGAGGAAGCTGAGAAAGTTTTAAATGACTGCCATAGTGGCGCCAGTGGTGGTCACATGTTTGGTTATGCCACCGCACAGAAGATCCTTTGTGTTGGCTATTTCTGACCGTCCATTTTTAAAGACTGCATCGTCGCAGTACGCAAATGTCATGCGTGCCAGATATATCAACGCAAGATGCATGCTCCACCTGTTCCTTTACACCCTGTCATTACCATTGGTCCTTTTGCCAAATGGGGCATCGATTTTATGACGTGTAACCCTCGTTCGGCCGGGGGGCATGTCTATATTATCGTCGTCGTAGATTATTTTACGAAATGGGCCGAAGTAATGCCTACACTGGCTGCGGACGGTAAGACATCGACACAATTCATATTAAATCATGTTATTTCTTGGTTTGGTGTCCCTCAAGCCATCATTACCGATCATGGTTCTTATTTTCAGGATTATATGATGGCAGAGCTGACATCTAATTTGGGTTTGCGTCACGACATCTCAACACCTTATTACCCTCAAGATAATGGCCAAGTTGAAGCTGTAAACAAAGTCCTTGTTACAATGCTTCAATGAAAAATTGGGATCCATAAATCAAACTGGAATCTCATGTTGTTTTCAGCTCTTTGGGCTTATCGAACGTCGATTAAGAGTGCAACCGGATTTACCCCATTTCAGTTGGTATATGGTTTGGAAGCCACTCTTCCGATTGAATGTGAAATCCCGTCACTCAAACTAACCGTGGAATTGCTGCCTAATACTTCACCTGAGGAAGAGCGTCTCCTCTACTTAGAGAGATTGGATGAAACTTGTCACTTAGCTGCCTTGGTCATCGAAGCACAGAAGAAGCGAGTCAAAGCTCATTTTGACCAAACAGTTTCCCCTCGTTCTTTTATCAAAGGCGATCTCGTTCTCCTGTACGACCAAGCTCATGATAAGTTAGGGGCAGGAAAATTCCAACCCATGTGACATGAGCCCTACATCGTCAAACATGTGTTACAAAATGGGGCTTACGAGCTTATTGATTATGAAGGGCATCCTTTAGCATAGCCCAGGAATGGGTTGTAACTCAAATAGTATTATGCTTAAGTCATTCATGCATGATATGTGTACAAAGGTGTTTTTTTTCATTTTTGTGCATGTTTTGGTTTGATGTACTTTGTGAGTTTTTTTTTCTGCTTATTGGGTCTTGTTTGTTATGTAGATGTCTATCTCCCCTTATGTCGGTTTTGCAGATGGTGCTTCCCGCAGTACCAGGAACTTGTCTTCAGAAGCCTGGGTAATTTATGATCCTATTGGTGAGTTGATTAACTTACAAGGTATTTGTCTAGGACCAAATACAAACAATGTCGCTGAATATAGTGTTTTTTTGGAACTATTAACCGAGGCAGTTAACCTCGGCATACGCGTATTGCTTGTGAATTTGGATTCGCAACTTGTTGTTCTTCAACTTAACGGTCATTATTCGGTTCGAAATCCATGCATTTTGATATTTTATTTGCATATTCGTTTACTTGAAAGACATTTTGATTTCATTACATATCGACATATACCAAGACGAATGAATACATTAACTGATGCAATAGCTAACATTGTGCTAGATAGACATTTGTGCAATTTATAAAACATCATCATATGTAGAAGATAATATGTATATATATATATATATATATATATATATATATCGACTGTTTGCAACGTGTGAACCATATAAAACCAAAAAAATATATATGTCTATTTCAATTACATCACGAGACAACATGTCTCTAAAAAATGTGCGGAAATAAAAATCCTAAGTGCCTAATCGACGTGGTGCTCATGATAGCACGTCACCGCCCGTACCAACCGCCTCATAAAGCGGTGGATACGACTCGACACCCCTACATTGTGTCTTTGATAGGCCCAAGGAACATCATCAAAATGAGCATAGTTTGGAATCCCACGAGTGATCCCCTCCAGGTTCTGTACTATCTCCTCGTCACTTCCCTCACCATGAGGATCAAAATAACGAGGAGTTCGCCTCGCTATCGGCGACATACCTGCAGGACGCTCTGGGCCAACATTTGCATACATATAAGAGTAACTGTTAGAACATGCATATATACCCAAAAAATTATAAACTCATGAAAATAAAAAATGAGTCTCACCTAGCTCTTCGTCCCAATCCTCTCCCTTCGGGAGCGGGAGGTCTGGATCTCCAGTGAAGTCTGTGCCAGCGTAGGGCCAATCCTCCACGACAATCTGTTGTCGTCGGAGCCAATCAAAAAACTCTGGCCTCCAGGACATCTGTTGGCCACCCCTTGCTCCAGGAATTAGTGCGGCCCATCGGGCCATCCGTGGCTCTCTGGGTGGTGGCATCGGGACAATAACCTCCTGACGCTGGAATATGGGTAATCGTTCCAAGAAGAAAAATACCAGAATCGATCCATACCCAAACTGCTTTAGTTTGGTCTTCTTGCACTTGGTGAGCTACCATTTGTTGTTGATAATCATGGCCTCAGCCCAGTTGAAGATAATCGAGTTCATGCACTCTGAGGAAAGAAGTAGTTGTGTCTTAGTGGCCTCATGCGGTGCTTGCGATCCTGCAGCCCGCGTGATAGTATGCAACACTACTATTAGTGCCAGGTCAGGAACAGTTTGGATGTCAACTTTGCCACTCCATGTTCCTTTTCATGCCCCTCGGCACACCCTATCAATTACCATTCCCATGCTTTCCCCGGAAGGACAGGTACCGATCAAGATAGGGACTGCACCTCTACACGACAATCCAGTGATGAAATACACATCAGAGGCTTCGATTTCAAGCTCTTGATCCCGAAGCACAAAATTTTCTTGATCTTCGTCCCAAATGTTTATCAAATATTGAACTAATTCGGGCTGAGCCCGGAGGCACGATGTCAGGAAGAATTTCTTTAGCCCACAATTTCTGAGGGTGTTCATGCATTATTCATTTTCCATGGCCTTTTCATCCTCCTCACTGTTTTCTCTCTCTTTCCACTCAATTACCATCTTTTATGCTTGGTAACTGCATGCATTTTCCATATGAACATTGTAAGTCTCCTTAGGCATCAAAATTTGTAATCAAATGATTGCATTTTCTTAAAATTGAGGCGGATTTTGGGTTGCGCGGTTGGCGCGACTTTTTTGCTAACAGTCGTGCCACTGGGCATGACCCCTGTGTAAAAAGGGTTGATTGGCACGGGTCCATGCCTGAAACCTACGCCAACCGCGATGCCCTAGTTTTTACAAATTCCCCCCTAAGGGATTCAAAATGACAATTAAAGGTAATAAAATTTAGCTCAAAAGATGGAAAATGGTGTTAGCTCTTACCTAAAACTGATGGGATCCGGATTGGTCCACTGGATTGCTCGCAATCATTGCCACAAGATCGCAAGGAAAACGGGTCACTGTTGCTTTGCAAAGAGGTAAAAGTGAAAAGTAAATAATTTTTACCACTTATGGTCTTTTATAACTTTTCAAAATCTTAAATTAGGTTTTAAAACATATTCATCTATTATTTTATCATATTTTTCTCGAGGAATACGTTTTAAACACGTCTTTTTATGTAGCGACAGGTTTTCACATGATTATGACGAAGAAACGAGTTTTATTTTATACTTTTTCGGACTCGGGTAAAAACATGAAAAAGTCACTACTGGAGTCACCTTTTAGCTCTTTTTTGACTCTCTAAAACTGAAAATATTATTTAGTCGCTTGTCGTTTTGAACTCGTTAAATTGGCTGCAAAACGATATCTACCCAGTATGCGTTTACCCCTTTTTCGGGCTGGGATAGATTATTTACGAAAAAGGAATACCTTAGCCGATCATGACTAAGAGGTTCTCTCGGACACAATTTTCTACCTTTTCAGATCTGAGGGGCTATTTACGAAAAGGGACTGTTGGAGTTTTATTTTCCGCTGTCTTTTCAAACTCTCTAAATATGAAAAGATGTCGAGTTCTCCCTTTGTCAGACTCGTTAAAACTGATGACATTAGGCTTCTTCGTCATGACGTTACTCGAGTTCCTCCTTCCTAGGGCTCATAAAATGTACTAGGTTGGATTTGTCCGAAGGACAAACTTACATCGCAAGCATATGTTATCCCCTTTAAGCTTGTTTTTCGAAAATAATTGGGCTACTCGCCAGAAATGGTGGGGGAAAATGGAACCAGACTGTAGTCGTGTTGGCAGTATGTCGCTCTTGAACATGGCACTTCTATGCATTCGTGTCGGGTTGGGGACATCTCATCTCGTTTTTTGTTTGCCTCCATGGGTTTGGGTAATATATTTTGACCACTCGTCTACTCTTTGCCACGTCGCCATGACCTCAAATCCCTTGATGTCAAATACTGCCAAATCTAGTGTCGTGCCGTCAATATGTTCAAGAGAAGTTTGCCTCTGAAGTTTTCAACCTCCCTCTAATTCTCTGTTGGTCTTGATTCACAAACATCATATTCCTCTGTCTCGTGTCGATGATGTGGGAAACACTATGGCCCACCTTCGATCGAGGTCACTTCATGTCGACTCTAGCTCATTATCCAGGAATTTGATCTAGAGACTCCTTTCAGGTACCTTGGAGCATGCATGCCTCAATGGCAGGTTCTTCGCACTCGACGCAAGGTCCACATCATTGGCCTTCGATCGAATGAATCTGCTGGTGTTCGACGTTAGATCATTGTTCGCATTCCCTGGATTGTACCTTTAGTACCTTGAGATCCATTGTCATTATTGATGGTTTCTCTCGCGTCTGTTAACAACTTTCATCATTGGCTAGTAATCAGATGATTTTCTTGCATGTTCGACTTCAGCTCACATATTTGCATGCTCGAATTTGTACTTTGTGTGGGTCGAGATGGAGCGCAAGACCCTAGGTTTTGTCTGATGAAATCCAGGCTGCGGGTTCTTTGTGGATTACTATGACTTATTATATGACTCTTCTGATTGGATGGCTGCGACCATACCTAAGTCTATTTGTTGATCCCTATTGCTAGATGGCTGTGTCCATACCTCGGATCTCAATTTTATGTACTCTATTATGGATGGCTGCACCCATGCCACATGTCATGTATAAGATGTATCAGTTGTATTTGTACTTGCAGGTCTTCCGACAGCAATGTTTGGGTCGAATGCGTTCTCATAAATAATTTCACCCCTCCCTCTCTCTCGGACCTCATGCTTTAGGGGGCATCTGTTACACAGCCATATGAATTCCAAGCATGGATCGAAGTTTGGTAAACTTCGCTTCTGTGAGAGCCTTCGTAAAGATATCGGCTACCTGATCATTGGTCGGACAATACTGCACTTCAAGAACACGATCATGAATGAGCTTTTTGATGAAGTGTATGTGGAGTTGAATGTGTTTTATATGCTGATGCTGAACTGGATCTTTACATAGATGAAATGGCACTTTGATTATCACACCAAAGTGTAGTTGGATGCTGCTGATGAAGACCAAATTCAGACAGGATCTGACGAAGCCACATGGATTCCTTGCTGGCTTAAACTACACCACGATACTCTGCTTCTGCTGAAGAAAGGGAGATGGCCCTTTGATTCTTACAAGACCAAGTAATAGGTCCTGAACCAAGAGTGAATACATATCCTGCAGTGGACTTATGATCATTAGGGTCACCAACCCAATCAGAATCAGTGAAACTAATCAACAAGGGAGATGCTCCTGCACTGTAATGAATCTCGAACTGAACTATACCTCGTATATATCGAATTATTCTTTTAGCTGATTTCCAGTGACTTTCATGAGGCTGGTGCATAAACCAAGTGACAAGACCAATGGAAAAGGAAAGGTCAGGACAAGTATGGGTTAGATACAAAAGTTTACCAATAAGTTGACGGTATAAGGTAGCATCAACTTTAGGGGTAGTACAAGTGACTGAAAGCTTGACTCTAGACTGAAAGGGAGAAGGGGTTGGCTTACAGTCTTCCATGTGAAAGTGGTGTAGAAGATCACAGGCATACTTGGACTTAGAGAGGGTAATGCCTTCCTTTGATTGCAAGACTTGAAGACCAAGGAAATAATGCAAGTGTCCTAAGTCTGTCATTTCAAAATTCTTTTTGAGGCTAGAATTCACATGGTTTATATGGTTTGGATCACTACCAGTAAGGATAAGATCATCAACATAAAGAACAAGGATGGTGATGGAATTACCCACTTTCTTGGTGTAGACAGTGTTGTCAGAATGACACCTAGAAAATCCATTATCTAAGAGAAATCTATCCATTTTTTCATACCAAGCTCGAGGAGCTTGTTTGAGACCATAGAGAGACTTCCTAAGGCGAAAAACAAGGCTGGAGCCTTTTTGGATAAAGCCAGGGGGTTGTTCCATGTAGATTTCTTCATGCAAATCTCCATGTAAGAAGGTGGATTTAACATCCATCTGATGGACTTCCCATTTAAAGGAGGCAACAAGGGAAAGAACAAGGCGGATAGAATTCATTTTGGCAACAGGGGAGAAGGTTTCAGTATAGTCAATGCCTTCAACTTGTGAAAATCCTTTAGCAACAAGACGAGCTTTATGTCTGTTTTCCATCTTGTCCAAACTTGGTTTTGTAAACCCATCTGCATTTGACAAGTTTTCTTCCTTTTGGAAGAGGAACGAGATCCCAAGTATTGTTTGCCGGTGAGGAACAATCTTCATTTCACGCTTTCTCCCAATCTGGATGACGGAGGCTTCTTCAAAGTTTTTGGATCGAAGTTTTACGGAACTGGGCTTGATAAGAAGAAGTTCTTTTCAATGAGAGCAGTGTACGTCGTCGATGACAGGGTCACCTATAAGAGAACCTGCTACATCCCGAGTAGAGTGGACCCATCTTGGAAGTGGTGGAGTATAAGGAGCAATTTCACGAGCTGGAGGAGGATTTTCATCCTTGCTGTCATCATCTGAACTAGAAGGAATGCTATTAAAAATAGAAGAGAGAGAGAGAGGTGGCACATATGCCGAATCAGGCTCGCAAGCCAAAGGTGGCACACCTGGCGAACTAGGCTCGCAGGCAGATATATTTTCATCAAAATTTACATCTCTTCTAATGATTATATTTTTGGATTTGGGTTGAAGAAGTCTATATCCTTTAACATCTTCAGAATATCCAAAAAAAAATACATTTTTCACTCTTAGGTTCTAAGGCTTTATGTTTCGCATTTGGAATATGGGCCCAAGCATCACTTCCAAAAACACGAAAGTGACTTACATCTGGTTTGATTGAGCTCCAAGCTTCTTCTGGAGTTATATTCTTTAAAACCTTAGTAGGAGTGCGATTTACTATGTAATTTGCAAAGTTAATGGCTTCTGCCCAAAAAATGAGACCAAGTCCTTTAGATTGAAGCATACAATTAGCCATTTCTTTTAAGGTGAGATTCTTCCTTTCAGCTACACCATTTTGTTGTGGAGTATATGGAATAGTATGTTGCAATTGAATGCCATGCTCAGTGTAGAAGTTGATAAATTTGTTGTTAACATATTCTACGCCAGTGTATGATCTTAACTTAAGCATTTGATGTCCAGATTGTTTCTCAACAAAGGCCTTAAAGGCCAAGAACATGTTAAAAACTTCACTCTTGAGTTTTAAGAAATATACCCAAGTGCGTCTAGAAAAATCATCAATGAAAGTTAAGAAGTACTTGCAACCAGAGAAAGAAACAACAGGAATTGGACCACATAAATCACTCTGCACAAGCTACAAAGGGGCTGAAGCATGCCAAGAGGCACATTTGTCAAAACTATCCCGATGATGTTTTCCGAGTACACATTCGGAGCAAACACCATCCCGACAAGATACCATAGGAAGGCCCGTCACCATATTTTCCTTACATAGAGTTTTAAGAGAGCGATAGTTTAAGTGACCAAATCGCTCATGCCAAAGTTTGCTCACATCATCATTATGAGCAACAAAAATAGAGGGAAGAGACGATGACCCAAAGTTGTCAAACTTATACAACCTTGTGGAATCATCAACAATGCCAGTAGCTAAAATATATTTAGGATCTTTGAGGTCCTTGATTAAAACATCATGAGGTGAGAATTCTACTATTTTCCCTTCACCTGAATGAGTTATCTGATAAACAGATAGAAGGTTGCATGACAAGGTAGAAACACATAGTACATCATTAAAATGACCATTATCTAGATGAATGGTTCCATATCCTACAACACTAAGAGATCTATCATCACCAACATAAATATGTTTGGTGTTACAATCATTTAAAGAAGAGAACATGGATTTATTTTTAGCCATGTGGTAAGAAGATCCAAAATCAATGAGCCACTCATGAGAAGGAGAAGAAGAAGATACATTTAATGCATAACCAGATCTTGATGCTTGGCAACCACAAGAAGAAAATGCCATGCCTGAAGATGAAGGTGAAGAGTGCTCCAAATTGATGTTGTGCTTCTTCATTGCTGCTTCTAAGGCTTCCATCTTATTAAAACATTTGAAATCTATATGGCCATCCCGGTTGCAAAAGTTGCAATGTCTCTCTGTCTTCTTCCCTTTGTTTTGATTTGCCTTATTATTTTGGTGATTTGATTTTTCAGTTTGCAACTGAAATTTCTTAGGGCCCTTGTTTGGTTTAGGACCATATTTTTTAGGATACTGCTTCTTGGGATTCTTTTGATATGGTTTTTGTTGGGCTGCTAAGGCTTTCTTAGAAGCGTTTCTAGTAGTGATAAGACCAAGGTGTAAATTTTTTTCTTGTTCTCTTATCAAAGAATCATAAAAGGCATCAAAAGAGGGATTCTTGTTGGTGGTTCTTGAATAAATGATGGCTTCTTTGGTGGAATGGAAGGCAGAAACAAATATAGAGTATGCAGGATCAAGCTTAGCAAGAATGCAATATATAAGGCTACCATCGTCCTTTTTTGATCTTACAACCTTCTAAAGGAATTCAGGGGGTCTTAGATTTGGATAAAAAATATTCAATGGAGGAGAAATTATTGGGGTCCAAAGCAAGCAACTCATTTTCAAGCTGGTGGGCCCAGATTTGATTTTGAATGGAAAAAATAGTTTTTAGCTTTTCCAGGGCCTCATTAGGGGTGTCAATGTCAAGGATATGAAATCGAAGATCTTGAGCAATGGACATTCATATCAACCCTCGTGCTTGATCTTTTTTATTTTCCCATTTAGCAGATTTATCATCATCATAAGGTTTAGTTTCTTGTCTTGTGGTTATTCTATAAAGCCCTTTACTTCTAATGATATCTACCATGTGAGGTAGCCATTGGAAATAATTGGCGCTGTTAAGAATAACCGGGCATGCACTTTCCATTTAAAAAAAAAAATGAAGCAGAGAAAAGCTAAAACTAACTACTCTAATGGAAATATCTTGAAAAATTAGGCCGTTTAAAAAAAAACGGCTCGAAAAACAGCTTCCGGATGAAGAAGTTATGCCTTTTGAAAAAACTGAGTTGTAGATGTCAAATAGTTATGGGAACGGGATGAAGTGCGGCTTTTTAAAAAAAAATTCCGCCCCTTTGAACAAAAACTTTTTACAAAAGAAGCTTGAGAAGGAGACTTGAACCCAAAACCTCTATTCTCATAAACTAACCCCTCACCAAGTGAGATAGTAAAAGGACCATGTTATTTTAGAAAGGAGGAAGGGGGGATTATGATAATGATTATTATTATTATTATTATTATTATTCGTGCCTTTTCCTGCACAAAAAACACAAAAAACGAGCAAAAAAAAATGAAATGCAAAGCCTTACGGCAGAATGTTAGATTCTCGGTTAGCCTTACTGGCAACTATCACTTTTTTTCGCTATTTCTGATTTCTCGAGATCGCACAAAGACGTGGGGAAAGAGCATACATAGCAAAGAAATCCCTTTTTCCTATTTCTGATTTGCCGAGATCGCACAGAGCGCACAAAAAATAGCATACACAGAGAAGAGGGTATAGATCTGGAAAATAAATAAAATCTTAATGTAGAAAAAAATACCGAAA
This sequence comes from Pinus albicaulis, assembly GCA_034641835.2. Taxonomy (NCBI): domain Eukaryota; kingdom Viridiplantae; phylum Streptophyta; class Pinopsida; order Pinales; family Pinaceae; genus Pinus; species Pinus albicaulis. The sequence continues at coordinate 554,123,633 of CM076583.1, read as the reverse complement.
TAAGCAGAACTATTAACAAATCTAACTGTAAAATAGATGCTTTATACCTCCAAATCTAAACTGACATAACTTGGGCAGTCAGAAACCTTTTCGCATGAAACGAAAGGCATTCCTCACTGTAATAGATGCTCCGGGCACAATCGAGCAGTTATCCAAGCCAAAAAATGTTCAGAAATAGTAGATCTACAAAACGAAATTCGCATGCGGTCAAACCGGCTTCAGATTTTGGTCAACAACGGAAGCGGCCCTCAAAATAGCTCTGATACCATGTAGGGATTTATTGGGTAAGTTTCGTAGGTCAAGAACCAAAGGTCACCTCTCACAAACATATCACAAATCAGTACACTAGTATAATCACGTGGTTAAAACCCTCAAAGAGGGAAACAATCCACGCCCTGAGCCAATGCGGCCACTTCAGGGAATTTATTAATATAAAAGAAAAGTTACACATGTTTCTCTCATTAACGGTTACCAGAAAAATGACCCTCCATGCTCTTTAAATATAGATCATGGACCAATCGGGTGTTAAGCCACGGATCAAGTGCCGTTAATACCGAGTTGAGAGATAATCGTCGAATCACTACAAATTGTGACCCTCGGATTATAAGTTACAAATGTACATGGTAAAGAAACACACTTTACCTAACTCTACACTAGACTAAGTTATTCTTAACTATTTCCTATGTGTCGGAAGATCCTAGTTAAGAATAACTTAGTCTAGTGTAGAGTTAGGTAAAGTGTGTTTCTTTACCATGTATATTTTTAACTTATAATCCGACGGTCACTATTTGTAGTGATCCGACGGTTATCTCTCAGCTCGGTATTAACGGCACTTGATCCGTGGCTTAACACCCGATTGGTCCATGATCTCTATTTAAAGAGCATGGAGGGTCATTTGTCTAGTAACCGTTTATGAGAGAAACATATGTAACTTTTATTTTATATTAATAAATTCCCTGAATTGGCTGCATTAGCTCAAGGCATGGATTGTTTCCCTCTTTGAGGGTTTTAACCACGTGATTATACCGGTGTACTAATTTGTGATCTGTTTGTGAGCGGTGACCTTCGGTTCTTGATCTATGGAACTTACCTTGTAAATTCCTACAATTTTGTCACCGTCCCTGCAATCCCTTGCCTCGCATATTGGAGGGTCTTTTCCGTGACCTGTGAGCAGTGTCATACTATGCAAACACCTTCTTTGCATCCTTCTACATAAGGACATTATTTCTCCTGTTGAACATTTCCTCAGAAAGCCCACAAAAACCTATCTTTTGGCCTTGGCGCGGGTAGCCAGTTCACCCCTCGCGCCAATGTGGAGGATGTACACTAGATCCCGTGACACTTTTCGCTCTGTCTCTTTGTTGTGCCCGCGCCAGCTTTTTTGGGAATGTTTTGTAACAAATTAGAGGCAGAAGTTTCCTTTAACCACCTCAGGGATGAGTCACAACAAGTGGTTAAACTTGATAAGCCATGGATCTCTTCCTTTAGGTAGTGGTTTTTACCTCCCATGGAACATTCTTTAAAGATAGGACCCCCCTCCATGATTATAGGGATCCTAACCTCTCCCTCTTCCTCTATATAAACAGGCCTTCTCCCTTTACAAAATCTAGCTGAACATATAGCCAAGAAGCTAAACTTGGAGATGAGATACTATAGCTGAGTAATTGCTATAGCGAAGGTAGAACCAAGGAGAATTCCGTAGAGAGAGCTCCGTCCGAATTCCCGACGAGCCTTTGTGATACGCGCTCCGCTGGAACCCTGTTTGAGGAGACCGCAACGTCGAAGCTTGGTTGTACTCTTCCTTCCTCTCATTAATATGCTCGACTATGGTATTGGTTCCATCATTGTGTTATGTTTATTGATGCAATTGATTTAGTCTTCTTTGACTGACTAATAGTTATGAATGCGAAATAGTATGTTGTATGTCGTCTTTGTTTGTTGTTTATGTGCAGGTATCTTAGCGTGAGAACGAGCGGATCATGATCTGTCAAACCAGGAGTGAGAGGTAGCCACTCTTTCTGATGACATAATAGCGTAGGACCTTCGGTAAGTTATCTATCGAGTCTCCGTCCATTCGTTTGCTAGGGATCGATGTTATAGCGTGTCTTGTTTGTGGCTAGACCCACTTTAGGGCTAGTGGGATCACCTCTGTCCATAGAGGGGATTTACCTCACCAACACCTGCATTTGTCAGACATGATCCTTAACAACGTTACATGATTCTTTAATAGGCTGTAAACTGTCCAGTCATCCATATAAACTTCCATAAATTTATGGATATAGTCTCGGAATGTTGCTATCATAATCCGTGAAAATATTGCTGATGCATTTTTCAACCCGAAGGGCATTACATGATATGCAAATGAGCCCCATTTGATTGTGAAAGTTGTCTTCTTCTTATCTTCTTCATCTATCCTTACTTGATGGTTTCCTGAAAATCCATCCGTAAATGAATAAGCTTCATTCCCCACAACATTGTCGAGCACCTCATCACTGAATGGAGTGGGGAATGGGTCATGTATGCATGCATTGTTTAGGCTCCTGTAGTCAACACAGACTCGAATTTCAGACTTTTCCTTTTTTACTTTGTATGACTATAGGACTTACCCACTTTGCTTCTTCCACCGGGAATATCAACCTTGCTTTTAGAATTTTATCAATCTCTGCCTTGACTTTTTCTTTCACTCTTGGATTCAGACGGTATGGTTTGTGCTTTACTGGTCTTGTGTCGGGCTTCAAAATTATACGCATTTCCCCCATGTCTCCTTTTATTCCTTTCAGCTCCGCTACTTAGGATGGGAACAAGTCTTCATATTCCTGTAGCAGATTAACTTTATCTCCTTAGTTGTTTCTGCATCCTAGTAATCACCAATTGATGCAAGTTTGGGATTTTCTGGTGTTCCGATGTTCAGCTTCTTGGTTTTAAACGATAGCAGATGAATTCCTTATGTTGTAGGTTCTTCCTAAATATCCCGCTCCCCTTTTTTTTCTTCAAAATATAGATGTCTAAGGTCTTCTAGATCATCATCATCCATTTCACTGTTTATCTTCTTGCATGCTATCGACTGTCTGACACTCTGTTTTGGGAGTGGTTGTTCTTCATCCTCCTAAATCTCTGGGAAGAACAATACCCTTTTAATGGCCTGCAACGCTTGTGTGACTGGTTCTGTTTTTCCTTCAAAGGAAAAGCATTGTGTAAACTGATCTACAACTACTTACCAAGTACTGGTTCCTCTTTTCTTCTCTTCAGTTAGGTACCAAATCTGTGGAATCAAATCTAGTGAATGTACAAACTTCTGTACCCACATATCTTCCAGGTACCCTGCTTTCTTCCATTGGTCCTCACAATATTGTAAATGTTTTCTGGGGTTGGAGTCCCCTTGGTAATTTTCAGTGAATTGTGGTCCTTCCTCTTCCTTGAATCTAGCCCTCAACGTTGCTACAACCCTGTCCCATCACAACAGAAAGTTGCGGTGGTTACTCCACCACCTTGCCGACGTGGATTATAAAGCCACATCAATGAGTGGGACCCTATGTTCCACTGGTACTTTATCTTCTATCTTGGCAATAAAGGTATTTACAACATTCATATTTGATAAAGTAGAATATTCTCTTACCTTAGTTCCGATCCAATTGATTCTTTTGATGTTGCCGCATATTCTTGTATTATTCTCGTATCCCCCTCGCTGCCAATCATCCCAGGATATTTTTGAGCCTAAGTCTGAGCTTTGAACACTTCTCCAACTCTCAGTCCCCCCCATTGTTGGGTTGATATAGTCTTCTCTTTTACCTGTTGTCATCTGATAAAGATGATCAAGAAGATGAGCATCCTCTCTGTTGTCGACAGTCTCTATATATCGGGGGTCCTTGATATGGGTCAAGTGGTTGAGTGACCTTGACTTCCCTGTCTTCAAAGATCATTAGTTACTTTTTCAAATCTATTGCTACATAGTTCTCGAAAGCCCAATCTATCCCCAATAATGCTGGATAAGGATACTTATCCCCCATAATGTCTATCACCTCGAAGTCTATGTATGTATTTACCCCCGCAACATCGACTTCGACCTCCTCTAGCCTGCCTATGGGCACAGTGCAGTACTGGTTTTCCATGCGGAGTTGGATTGGTGAATATTGTTAGGTAAATTGACTCGGGATTAGAGTCAATTTTGACTGAGTTAAACAGTGATGGTTTTGGGGCACATGGTATTGTGCACCCATGGTTTTTAGCTCATGGTATTGCATGTAATGGAGCCTATAAAAGGCTCATAGGACTTCATTGTAATGTAGGCTTGTATGTGAGCGGTGAAGGCTCACTTGGCTGGATTGGCCAGGGTTTTGGCCAAAGCTAATGAAATTTCATTAGGGTGGGTTTTCCCCGGAGTTTGGGGTTTTTCCTGGTTAAACATATGTGTTTATGTTTCATGTTTGTTGCTGGTTATGTTTAATTATTCCTCTTGGTAATTATTTATGTTCTCCAATAAATTATTTCTTCATTTGGTATCAGAGCCAAATGTTGGCTTCAGAGGGACGCTTTTGTTGCCAAGGGTTTTATTGGCCTGTGAATGGAGATATGAGCCTACGAAAGCGATCCCAGAAGTGATGAGGTGTAGGATCATTGAGAACTTGAAACTAAAACCATGTAATAATGGTGAGCCAAGGGTATTTTGATTTCTGTGCTGAACGAGACAAGTCCTATCTTGGTCATGCCGTGGGTTTTCGGTTTGAGTGCAGAGTCAGTGAGAACATCTTCCATTCTCGCGGTCGCCATCATATTTTGAGTGGTCCCCCTTGCATATTGAGGTGGAGATGAGCATGAAATAGGCTCTCAAAGCGATCGTGGCAAAATTGCTTAAGGTTTACCATAGTGCTGGTGAGAATATGCACGCAGAGACAATTTTTGATTGGTGATGGCACCTTCGTAGAAGCGTTTATGAGCGTGCCATGTTCGTATTCTTTTGTGTGGGAAGGGTTTCAACAAAAGAACATCCCGGATGCTGGCATACACAATGCTGAATCCCTGTTCGAAAGCCAGAACGAGCAAGAGCTCGTGGAAGAAGTTGGTGATTACATGATTAGCAGGGGCATTCGCTAGGTTCTAGAATGGGGAAGATCGGCTATGCCGAGATGCTCATGGCCTCAGGTGCAGGTTGGAATTTTTCAAATGAGCATAGCCAATGTGATACGTGCATAGGAAGTGCCAGCCTTTATGGATGAAACATATGACAAGTTGGGTGCAATAACATTTATGGGATGCAGAAAATGTTGTTGATGCAATGGCCCAATGCTACAGATATGTTCCATGAATAGCTCGACATCAAGTATGTGAAGCTCTTACTTCACCAGAAGTGACCGCATGGTTTTTTGTAGTGTTGCAGGTGGTCGGTTTAACAGTTGAATGTGAAATCTGACATGATCATGTGTAAAAAAGTAGCAGTGGAAACCACTACAATGTAATGAGTGAAATTTTGTATCTCAGGTGTCAAGGCCAAGGATGATTGGAGCATCATATTGAGCACAACGGGATACTGAATCGAGATTTAATCACTGGACTAAAAAGGTGTTACGTAGGTGATTTATGAGGGGTTTGCATAGTAGTTTGTGGACAAGCTTCTACCTGACGTGGGCCATATTGATGGCAAGAATTCGAATAGGGTTCGAATTAAGGTTGTGAATGCAGGTATGTATCGAGTGGTAGATGATAATTCTACACCGAGGTTTGATGGGAATTCAAGCGATTCGATATAAGTTTTGGTTTTTGTGGCTATGGAGATCAGAGAGGTCCATGAGAGAAGAGAGGATGTGTTAAAATAGCAACAATATATATATATATATATATATATATAATGGAGTTAGTCTTTTTTTTTACATGTAAATGGGCATACTACTGTAAGACCCGATATGGCATGTGTACCCCTGGGTAATCATTGGTAAAGTTTCAGTTAGACCTAGGTGATAGGGGGGATGCCAAGTTAACAACTACCCTGGGTAAAAAATATTTGAAGGGGGAAAGGGCTACAGTGAAAGTGGTTACCTCACTTAGCATTTTTGGCTGGATTTAGTCAATAATCCCCAAGTCAAGTTTAAGGGGGGAATGTTAGGTAAATTGACTCGAGATTAGAGTCAAGTTTGACTGAGTTAAACAGTGATGGTTTTGAGGCACATGGTATTGTGCACCCATGGTTTTCAGCTCATGGTATTGCATGTAATGGAGCCTATAAAAGGCTCAAAGGACTTCATTGTAATGTAGGCCTAGATGTGAGCGGTGAAGGCTCACTTGGCTGGATTGGCCAGGGTTTTGGCCAAAGCTAATGAAATTTCATTAGGATGGGTTTTCCTCGGAGTTTGGGGTTTTTCCTGGTTAAACATCTATGTTTATGTTTCATGTTTTTTGCTGGTTATGTTTAATTATTCCTCTTGGTAATTATTTATGTTCTCCAACAAATTATTTCTTCAAATATGTCAGCTTTGGTCTCCCCAATGCTTCCCATGTCTTCCTTGGAAAAAATTTGACTTCCGACCCCAGGTCAAGAATTCTGTCCGTATGTATTTATGTTTTGTGACATTTGACTCCTCTGGTTCTGTGGTTTCCTGCATCACCATCTCCAGATTCTGCTTCAATTGTTCCAACATTGGTGCATTGGTTATAGTTTTTAAAAATAGGTGAAACCATTCTTTAATCATAGCGCTTGTACTAGCCTGTTTCTCCTTGTCCACCTTCGGATGCGGTAACTTAATGCCTTTTGTTCCCCTAAAATGGGAAAATGTTTCCACTTCTTTTTTAAAGTATTGCTTTTGTCTATCTGGCCTAAACATCAGTTTTGGAGATGCTGGCCTTATCAGCTTTATCGGGTCTGTAGTCTGTGCATCTTCCGCTGTTCTCTTTCCTCCTCACATCACTATGGCTACATTTTGCATAGCCTGAGCCTCGCCTATTCTTGGCTCTGCATTTACTAGATTTTCTCCTCTTTGTCTGTCTCTTTCTTCCCATCTTTTAATTAGCTCTGGGCAATCTTCCGTTGCGTGTGTATTAACTTTGCACTGAGAGAACCATGGTCTTCTAGGAAGTGGACATTGCCTGGCTACGTGGCCCTCTTGGTCACAATTGTAACATCTTACAGGTCCTCTTCCTCCACCTCGGCCTCCTCTCATGCCTCCTCCTCGTTCCCTGGGAGCCTCATTCACTCTATATGATTGCCTGTCCAATCGTTCTGCTAGTGCATCCAGAGCTCTACACTGCTCTGTGTTGTGCATTGTAGAAGCACAAAACTCACAGTATATGTTGTTTGGAACGTTGGAGTATTTTTTCAAAATTGGGCATAGGCGGGGTGGGTGACCAATGCTTTTTCATATCTCACAATATTCAATTGCAGCCTGATTCTGTTGCGCAGGGAACCCTGGGTAATGGGGTTGCGACGGATATAGCCATTTAGTGTTTATCTACGTAACTCCCCTATTGGCGGATCCCCTTATGTCCCTGCTGCTGAAGTCCCCGCATTATACCCCTGTAACCTTGGACATTCGGTGACCACGTGTCCCTCCTTCAGAGAGTGCGTACACCATACATTGGGTCTTACAGGTCGCATTAGATGAATGTCCTTCAACTTTTCTGTCAGACTGACTATCTGATGTTGTAATCCCAATATGGAAGGGTCTTGAGCTACTGCCCCTCCCTTGAACTCTTGCGGATACCTCTCCATGGCTTCTATCTTCATAGCTTGCTCTAATGCATCTTGTAATGTATCGATCTTCTATTGTGTTAGTGGAGTTCTTGTCAACGGAAGAAGGGCCTTGATAAACCAATCTCTCTGATGATTCAGATCAATTGGGTAAGTCAGTTTTCCAACCGCATCCTTGAACCTTCTCATTATGTCCCATGCAGTTTTACCTTCTCGTTGTTTAATCTCCCACATCTCTGACAAACCCTGCTGATCTGTTTGAGGTGACTTGAATTATTTAAAAAATTATCTCTTTACATCATCTATCGCTGGGTTCGGATGAGCCTCAGACCATTTAATAAACTAGCGTAGAGGTCTCTCCCTGAGAGTCATTTGAAACTCGATCAACTTAACCACCTCTGTTGTCTGTCGAGCCCCCCATATTGCTTCGCAGAGATACCAGTGCTGTTCCACAGCGTCATTGCCCCTTCCAGAGAACTCTGGGTATCAGGTAAATGATCCCGCCATGCTTCTTTGTGTGGGTGATACTAGAATAAAACCCCTATTTCCTGGCTGTTAAATGGTATTACTAGCACTACTATTAGGATGTATTACTATTGTAGACTGAACACTATTCAACTTACTCAATTCTCGTAACTTAACAAATTTCACCTAGTGGCTGATAGAGTACTAGGGGAAGGTTTGGACTAGAGCTACTTGAACTTTGGGGAATAGAGTTACCTTGAGTTATGGGTGTCAGCTCCTCTCGGAATAGTTTCTCCATCACAACATGCAACTCCACATCGGACATCTCCTCGAGGCGCGCATCCTCTAATTTGGACTTCTCTCCCTTTTCTCTTTGGGCTGAGCTCCTATACACTTGCCTGACTTCCTTCATGGTCCCTCCTATTCCTTGGGATTCTGTCTTACCTTCCATCTCCATTGTCATCTGCGGCGCCTTCTCCTTGTTATGTCGACTACTTTCCTGCTTCTCCAACTCCTTCATCACTCTCTCCCGCCACTTCTCAGCTATCTACACCGTCTGATATGCTCGTAGCTCTCTCAACCTACTAGAGGTATCGACATCCATATCCCTATTCCCCCTTCCAACTTACTTGTAGCATCTCTCCCTCAGATCCTTCCCCCAGTATTGGAGGTTTAAGTCTCCATCTCAGATTTTTGAAATTCCATCAATCCCTCGTCTACCATTAAAGCTTTGATCCACAAAGGAATCTCCTTCAACAACTCTCCTCATAATCCGGATCTGAACACATCTTCAACTTTTGAAAAGGAATGGTAACACTCAGCTGCGAACTCCACTATGTATCCTTCCAAGGTAGATTGCACCCAGAAATCTACAGCTCGGGTCAAATCAGTATCTAACCGATGGAGGGCTACCAGATCCACGTGCAACCACTTGCGACAGATATTATGCGAGCTTCCTTGGACTGTCTTGACTTGTAGTCTCCTCAACTAATTATAGCGTTCCTCTGGAAATTTTCCACAGAAAATTTTGTAGAGATCACTCACAGATTCAAATAATAGAACCCGATCCTTAACAATTTTCTCCTTCAGCTGTCTCAACTCAGCTTGCTGCGCTATGAACTGATCAAAGTGGTTATCCCACTAGCTTCATATTTCCCTTTAAAATATCCGTGATACCATGATCTAGCTCCTAAATAAAATTTTGGGTCCCAGTAATGGAACCATTTGTTGGCGAGAAAGAAGGTCTTTGAGTAAGACACAGGTTCAGGATAGAGGCCAACAAGGTTTCTGCAATAGTATAGCACAATGTCGACATTTTCATTCTACTATGAAGAGAAAAGAGTCTCACTTGAGGTGTGCCGTGACCTTAGTAAGTTTAGGAACAGATCAGATATCGACTAATCACAACTATAGAGAAAAACAGACAGAATTAGGTACTCCAAACATGTTTAGCTACTTTGCACAAGATACTACTCATGAACGTATTCAAGATGCAAAATCAAAATTTAAAAGCGGCTAATACATTCATCATAACCAAATGCTCATCACAGAATTCGGGACATCAAACCCATCTAGAAGTATATTTCATTAATAATAGCAGACAGTTACATTACTCCTCAGAGTTGAGTACAGACAGACTGATTACAACATTACAGAACATAATAGAACAAAACCGAATAGAATAGAATAGAATAGAACGAACAGAGCTCTCCTACGGCTCTCTTCCTTCACTCTCTACTGCACCAACCTCCAGTCTAAGCTGGTCGATTGCCTATTTGTTCCATTGCCAATGCGACTATTAGTTTTCCCTCCTTTTTCACTCTGCTTTTTGCCACATCTCCCTAATCACTGGGAGTTCCATTGCCTATCCTTGTCGCTCCTTCCTGCCATCTGTGCTAGTTTCTGCAACTGCTGCGCCACTTGCTCTCCAACTCTCCGCAACCGTGACAGCTCCCTGTCTACTGTGGTTGCTCTCCGTCAACTGTTATTTGCGTCTCAAAACTGTTTCATTTTCAAAACAAGGGCCCCAACACTAGAGTGATAAGCCTAATTTTTTCTCAATGAGCCTTTTGTTTTTCCTTTCTTTCCTTCCTCAGCACTGCTGATTTTCTGACAGTCACGCCCATCTGCGGGAGTTGTCTTTAATACAGGCGTGATTTTCCCTGCTTGACGCCGAATGCTGCTAAATAGCCATGTTGATTCCTGTAGGATTGGATTTTGGGCCTTTTGCATTGAGTTCCCAGTGTGTCTTATTCTTTAAGTTGGTTTTTCTACTTGGATTGATCCAATAAGCTCTTGTCTTCTGACTTGGTTGTCTCATTCATTCTAGTTTGTGTTATCTCTCATTCGAACCGTGTGGCTTATCCATCCTAGGGTTTCTAGGTGTTTCAAACCATTTTCTTGGTTGCATGTTCATTGGGTGTCTAACCTATTTATGAGTCAGTTTGGTCGTTCATTGTTCAACCTTTTATGTGGTTTCTTGGCCTTTTCAGTTGATTGTATGTGAAGTAGGGTTGTGAAGCTTTCATTCTGTGTTTGTTTGATTTCCCCTCCATCGCCCCGAGCATAGATCACATTGCTCATTGATTCAACTTAAAAGCCCTTTATTTTGTGTAAGGAGATGCATGCCTAGTTTTGGGTGCGTGTTTACGTTTTCTTGGAGTTGATCTATTCATGTTTTGATGATCTTGTTCAAGCTACTTGAAGCTAGTATTTGTTTTTTTTGTGTGTAGAATTGCATTGTTGCTTAGAACTTATACAAAAGAACAAAAATATTGCATTCTTCCTTCTCATTCAGAAATGAAAAGTTCTCTTTTGCGTTAGTAGGTTCCCTTTTTCATTGGGAAGTGAAAGACAGAAGAAAAATATTCATTTTTTGCTTTGGTTGTGTTAATATCATAAGTGAAAGTGTCATTATTGCATTTGTTTGATTGTTGCTTTGTTGCGAACCTCTATCCATCACTTAGCTAGATTTTCATCGAAATGAAACAGTATTCTTTCTCTCATATAGTTGCACATTAGAGATTTGAGGTAACATTCGGTAGGGCCTTGAAACTGTAACTTAATTTCAATATAAACCATAAAATTAACTCAATCAACCTAAGGAAGCATTGAAACTTAATGCTCACACTTAGAGGTCTAGGCTAGTGACGTGTTCCAACGCCATTAAACCTAGTATTTTTCGCTCTCAATCTGGCATTAGACAATGCTAGTACAGAATTGTGCCCCTTGTATCATCGCATATATAAAAGGAGACCCTTTTAGGTTGCAATCCTTTATCCATAGGAAGCTGAGTCTGCCACCCTGTAACTGTGATACACCGAACAACATTCAGGGATATTGCCTGCACGTACGTTAAGTCCTTGGTAAATTTATTTTCCAAGGTGTATATTGCAGTTCACGGGAATTCCGTACACCCTTTTTCCTAGAGTTCTGGTGTAGTCATTTTGATCTTTCTATGACTCTTTAAATTTGAAAAGATCATCGAGCACTTGTCCTTTCTAGCTCGTTTAAACCGAAAGTGACTAGAGTCACCTTTTTTCTTTTTCCTGACTCTTAAAACATGAAAAGCCAGAGTCTTGTTTCAATGTCATAAAATTAATTACCCACGATTACATCACACGCCCATGAAGCTATTTCTTGGCTGGATCATGAGTAATTCATTAATGATTGTTGTTAAAGCCTCAAATTAATCATCTCTTTTCTCTTCTTCTTCTGAGACAAAGTCACCGTGGTGGAACCACATGTTTCATCCTCCTCTTCATTACCTCATGGTGAAGAGTCTCTCCACAAAATCTCTTCTAAGACACCCCCGTTTGTTGGGACCCAAGACCTTGAGCGTGCTTTCATCCCGAGCATTCAACCTCTTGCCACTCGATCTCCCCCTGAGGAATTGTTTGATATCAAGTGGAAGTCCCCGAATCCTTTTTTCTTTCTAAGAGAGGACCCCCCTCAACGCTCGAACCCGCCTATGACACCATTATCAAGTTCTTTTCCCTCCACTGCTAGCCAGCTTTTCCCTTACAACATGTCTTCGTTTGACATGGATGCCTTGAGTCCTATTAGTAGTGAATAGACTCTCATATCTACTGGGTAATATCAATTCCCTCCCAAAAATTTTCCTTATGAGACGACTCAGCCTTCCTCTTAGCTATTCCTGGCTGGTTACCGTACTTTGGGACAATTGATTTCTAGTGCTTCATCTTTGTATCAGAACACGTTATGGACAAGTACTGTGGCTCCTTCTTCAGGGTCGTTTGTGTCTTCTTTGATTCCCATTGTTCAAACAACTGTCACGGCTATCCCAAGCCAACCCACTGTTTGTGTGGCTTCCTTCGCACCATCCGTTAGTGTGGTTACATCATTTCCTTCAGTTACTAAAATTTGAGGAATGCATCCTCAATGCTTCTGCAATGTCTGCTATACCCATTGTGAGTGGATCACAACCTCACGTATTAGGAGTTAATAAACCTATTGGTAGTATGCATATCCCTTCTAATCCCATCCCAGGACGTTTGTCGTATGAAAAATATATGATGGTTGTTCAACATTAGAACTACCTCCCTCAGGGTTCTTAGCAAGTTCAGTCTCCGGCCAATCCACCACATCTCTACGATGAGTTTGGGAACCACGTATATTACCATGGGAATTTCCAACAAGGTCCACTATATGTTCAAACAAATCAACCTCTGAATCAGTTCACGTACCAACAGGGACAACCCTATGGCTCTCAAGGAAAACCCTACCATCTATAGGGACAACCTTCGACCCAACCGGGACAACTCTACTGTCATCCAGGTCAACCCCACATTCAACAAAGAGCACCTTATGTTCCTCAAGGGAAAACCTACCCACCTCATGGACAAAATTTTGTGAAATATAACCAGCCTTACGTTCAACAAGGCCCACCTCTTGTACAACAAGGTCAACCCTCTGTTAGCCAACAAGGTCAACCTGGTCTTCAGGGGCAGCCTGGTGATGAGCTCCATCATTAGACATATTTGGAGGGGTTAATAGTCACCTTTTTGCCTTCTTAGATCTATTTTTATTGCATTTTTATTATTATTTGGGTTTATGATGCTAGTATAGGTGGTGATTAAGGCTAACATACTTTGAGTGCCTAAAATAAGGTTGAGTGATGAAAATCATGATTTATTAAGCATTTTTATAAAGATTTTATCCCAAAGACTTGGAGGAGACAAAAAGGAGAAATTATAGGAGGATTGTCGACGCTCAAAGGCACCCGAAGGATCCCAAATATTCTCTATAGAAAATTGAATTCCACAAGCAGCCGAAGTATCCCCAAGGATTATCTCCATCAATTCGAATTCTAGAGGCAGCTGATCAACTCCAAGAGGAGAGCACTCAATATTGGTTTAAGTGGAGTCCAGTGGACTCAATCACCATTTTCTAGGGAGATGTTGGTAGCTGTTGTTATGTGGAATTAGGAATTATGGATAAAACACATTCCCTAAATGTGGTGCTATGAATTTAGAACAACAGATCAAAGACTTTGCAGACACTTTCTCTAAGAGTAAATAGATACATAGAAAGATGGAGGAACTTACTTGTGATCCAAGCGCTTCCTATTCTCCTTCTGTCGCTCTTGCTGTAGCTTCCAATCCAAATTAGATCACCAGACTAGTTCCTTCAAAAATAAACACTAAACAACAAATATATTGAAATATACAGATGTTTATTTGTCTTAATCAGTTAAATCGATTAAACATGAAACATATATATCAGTTAAGAATCCATCATATGAAAAGTAGAAACATAAATAGATACATAGATGGGAAATGAGCAACAATATTTATTGATGGATAGAAGGGGGAGGTTACAACCAGCGATCGATTTGATGTCACCAAGTCCAGCATCATCCTAACCTCATCACAATAAACATCTCACCAACAACATATCCCTCTTATCACACACTCAATTGAGAATCCAACAACATTTCTTTACCAAATTTCTTCCTTCCCTAGCACTAAGATCTGTGCTCAATTTATAAGGCAAATGAAGGTAGTTTCTCAATCAATGACTTTCTAATAATATGAAAGACATGCTCCCAAGATCAGAGGTGTTATATGGACACATGGATTCAAATTTTGATACATATGGACTCTTCTAGAAGGCACTGGCCATGTGGAGATGTCAGAACAAGGAGATTTTGGCTCCCATTTGAACAACACACTCTTGAATGTCAGGAAGTGCTTTGCAGAGCACCCTTGAATGGAGGGAGCTACATATGCAAAGCAGTTAGTCCCTTGAGAGGCTACATTGGTGAGATCATAAGTGATATAACATAGACTTCAAACCTTGGAAACCTTGCGATGGAATTCATGAATGATTTGTTCTTATTTTTGTCTCAGGGCATGTAGAAACTGATATGATAGGGGATGATAGACCCTATTTCATTGGTTCTGGGGATAATGTCCAATTTGACCAGGTCATTGGGAATGACGCCCAAATTGACCTATAATAGCTGCCCCCTAAAGCATGAAGTTAGAATAATAAGAATATTTTTTGAATAAGATGCTTTACAATGTGATGGGTTGGTACTGAAGCAGAGTGGTGACCTGCATCAATGTTACAATACATTACATCATGATATATCTTCTTGATCACGAATTTTTGAGGGAAGGCATTCCCATGATCAACACATAAACTATCTAATAACATGTACATAGTGCAGAAAGTCATCTACATTATAATGTTGCCCAATATAGACATGCCTATAGATACAGGCCCATGTTCGGATGACGATCTATATGTAAGGTCACCGTACAGATGATGTGTACGAAAATCCTGAAGTTGTAGCCCGAATGGCTGAAACTAGATTCAGGGTCTTATTATCTCGTTCACTCGATCGTTCAGGTACAAGTCTAGCCATGCGAATATATGATTTGTATTCGAACATGGTAAAACATCATTTGATTACCAGCTAATGTTGTGAGTTGTTAACAAATGCGACAGAACCACCATTGATGTTAATGGCCCTTAAGGTACTGCAATACATTTCGTAAGGCGTGAATAAATGATTTGATGTCGAACACCAAAAAAAATATTTTGGTCAAAAGTCTGAAGCGAGGATCTTGTCGATGTTGTAACAAGACTCATGGTACTAGAAGATGATGTTTCTAAGTGAACTTCCTGGATGATGATTTGACGTCGACAGGAAGTCACTTTATTGTGAAATGGGAGTTACTGATTTCAGAGACAAAATGTGACTTTATATAGCAATGTTTAGGGATGACTGTCATGAGAATGAAGGTTTATGAGTATTGCAGAAGGATGAGTATTCACTGGATGACTTCTCTTGAACATATCAGCGACACTAAGATGAGTTGGAAACATTGACCCAAAACCGAAGTGAAGGTATGATGAACCATAGGTATGAATGATCTGTCAAGAATATTACCCATCCCAAACAGTAACTATGATGGAGTGAAGTGTCATGTTCAAGAGTGACCTACTGCCATAAAATTTTTGTTCACTTTCCCAAATTTTCCCCGGTCATTTGTTGACCAGTACCTCTTTATTTTTTAAAAAGCTTGAGGAGGATAACATATGCTTGATCTATAATTCAACCCTTCGGGCGAACAATGTATCGCTATTTTAATAATTTAACGAGTCCAGTGATGAATGAAACTTGATTCTTTCCATGATCGACAAGCCTGTCATTATTTTATGTTTTAACGAGCCTAACGACAGTGACAGCCCGATCCTTTTTCATATTTAGAGAGTTTGAAAAAGAGGAAAAAAGAGAACTCCATAGGTAATTTTTCGTAAATTTGTCACTCAGATCCAAAAAAGTGTAAAATAATATCTGAGAGAACCTCTTAGCCATGTTCGACTAAGGCATTCCTTTTTTCGTAAATAATCTATCTCAGTTCGGAAAAGGGTTAAACTTATACTGAGTAGATATCAATTCATTTACTTTTACGAGCTCAAAAAGACAAGTGCTCAAAAATATTTTCACATTATCAGAGTCTGAAAAGAGCTAAAAGAAGACTCTAGGGGTTCCTTTTTCGCTGTTGTCGAAGCTCGAAAAAGAGATAAAAGTGCGCTTCAAGTCATTTTTCATTTTTATCAAAGCTCGAAAAATAAGGATAAAAGTATGCTTTGTGGTCAAATCATTATTGAAATAAATGTGCATGACTAATCTGCTCATCAGTTGTAAACCTGTTCAGAACAACATAAAATGGATTAAAAATACTTGTTGCATGATAAAAATAGAATAAAACCATAGTCACAACAATAAATATGATTTGGAAATAATCAAATGACTAATTAAACGAGTTTTACTATTCATTTTTACCATTTTAAAGTTACCATTTGCATTTTGGAGCTCTGAACCTGTTTTTTCCCCCAAACTTTAGCTATTGATTGTGATCGATTCTGTGGACATTTTTTATCGCCATTTGATCCAGGTTGGTGCCATAAAACCCCTCTTTCTTTCAGTATTCATTTAATTTCATTTCACTACAAATTTTTAGGGATTTGGGCCCCTTAGGGTAAATTCTTTTTCAAAAGAGGGAAACACACCCTTAGGCATCGAAAACTGCGTTGTAAAGCACTCAAAATGAAGCCTAGGTGCATATGCAATGAACTGCCTATTGACCAAGGCTGCATTGGGCACAATTCACATTCTTGATTCTTGCATTGTACCCAAATTTTGCCTAATTTTTTGCATGAAAAGGAGTCTAATGAGTCTTATGGTTAGGTTTCAGAAATTCATCGGACTAGAATGATGATTAATTGGAGAGAAAGAGAGCATGAAGAAAAAAATATCATTGCCCTTAATGATCCGGGTACAGTAAGGGCCCTAAGGGTTTGTGAGTTATTAAATTACTTCCACCTATCAGGTATGATGCAACAAATAGAACTTTTGGAGTTCCTCGTTTGTGCATGGGATCCAACAATTGAGGCATTTCACATTAGGAACAAAGTGGTTCGTATTACAGTGGAGGACATATATTTTCTAATAGGCTTGTCGAGGAGAGGCTTACCCATTTCTCTCTCAGGGTCTGCTCTCGGAGGAGAGAAAATAAGAGACTATATTTTGCAGTATTGCTATCGAGGGGCAGAGGCAAGCAAGGATGGGAAAATAAACATCTATGACGTTCGTGATTTTCCATTGAGAACCATTCTTTCATGATCACAAAGCTTGCTGGTACCGTTACACTACATGTAGCGAACATATCTTGTATGCAGTATGCGTTATAGTGCATGGAACCAACAATTTTCAATTGGTCTGAAGTTGTACTTTCTCAAATAAAAGAACCACTGAACAAGGAAAAGGGAGGAAGGAAGAAAAAATTTAGTTATGGTTCGATCCTCATTTCATTTTCCTTAGAGCGGATTCGACTGATGTAGCCTCAACATGTGATGTTGGGTGTGTCTAACCCTAGAGATCTGAGGTTACAGAGATGGGTAGAATTGATGGCTAGACATGCAGGTCAGTCGTCCATCGTGTTCTCGACTGCATTATTCACCTGGTTCAGGTGACAGGTTAGCGCCATCGATGAGTACATATATGCATGTGTTGATTTCCGAGGAGATCCAGACTTAGCTTTACCAGAAGGCGCGTAGTGGGGTGCAATCGGTAAGAATGTTTTGACCATGTTTTTTTATTTTCTAAGGTTTATACATGTTTTTGTATTTTTAAGTTTTCCCAAGACTAAACTAAAGTTTTAATGTAATGCATATGTGGGCCGAGTTCAACCAGTGGAGGAATAAGAGCATGGAGTGGAGAGCCAGCAGAGAGGGTTGTCGGGAGAGCAGTCCTTCAGGATTTAGACATGATTGATACTATGTCTGAGCTTCGGCAACACATAGAGGGGTTGACCTTCAGGATTATGGATTGTCGGATCGAATATTTACCCATGTGACTACAGCGCCACACTATTGGCATTCCTAACCGCTGGATGCGGTTACTGCGTAGGATAGCTAGATCGATAACATGTTACCAGGAGCATCACTAGTTTACTTTTGACACATTTTGAGGTCAGATGACCAATGTGTCTTGGGCAATTTTTTTTGTAAAAACCTATAACTATCTATCAATTTGATTTTAGTGTTTTCCTATGTTTATTGTGCAATCCTATTCAATTATGTGAATGTGTCTTTACATGTCTTGCAAATCTCTGTTTATAACAAAATTCGCTAAATAATCAGTCAATGTGTTCAAGTTTATGGAAATGTGTTGATATTGAATAAAATCAAAGTGTCTTTCCAAAAACCGAACTCTTAGGAACATACGATGCATTGTTGGATTTCTAACAGTATAAACACTAGTAAGTTGTAATACCACAAGTCGTGAGTCTAACCTTATGATGATGCGGTTAGTACCAAATGAAATGGCATCAGAGATAAGTTCGATCAACGTGCTATACTCAACGATATTGTTTGTCGATCTACCGATACAAATCCCTTGAAAACTCACTATCTCGCCGTTCGGAGCCAAAATGGCCCACGTTGTAGAGGATAGATTCCACGTACTATGACTAGCACCATCATCATACCCAACAAATGGTTCCAAAGATTCAGACATCTGCGATGAAATGTAAAGCGGATTACTAACATCAAGAAAAATCTAAAAACAAACTAAGACAATGAATGCAAATCAACAACATATATATACAATATAATACAAAAAATTACTACGCTCATGATTAAGCATAGTAACTTTTCAAATACAACCCATTTCGGGGTTGCGCCAACGAAATTCCATCGTAATCCACCAACTCACAGGCACCCTTAGCAAGAACGTTTTTGACAATATAGGGACCATGCCATAATGGCTCAAATTTCCCTGTACTTATTACATCAATTTCCCGATCATAAAGAAGGACCAAGTCGCCCTCTGAGAAAATGGGAAGTTGGAAATGCTTTTCGTATTGCGCCTTTAAACGTATTTTATGTGTTTCGTTGGCCAATTGGGCTTCAAAACGCATTTCATCAAGATGGATGAGTTTAAAAATATGCACTTCTTCATCTGAGGTGTAAGGTAACAAGTCGATTGCGAGTTTTAATGACGATATTTCACATTGGATTAGCAAGATAACTTCCAGACCATACACCAATTGAAAGGGGGTAAATCCGGTTGCGTTTCTCACCGAGGTTCGGTATGCCCACAAGGCCGAGTACAAGATCAAATTCTAGTTTCGTTTATGAACTCATATCATTCGTTGAATCACGTTTTTAAGAATTTTGTTAATAGCCTTAACTTGTCCATTTGATTGTGGATAATAAGGAGTAGAACTATCACGTGACAGTCCTAACTTGGCAGTCAACTCAGTCATCATGTGATTACGAAAATTCTTACCATGATATGTGACTATAGCCTGTGGAACCCCAAACCGTGCAATGGCATGATTAAAGAAAAAACAATGCAGTTATTTGTCCTATGTTATTGAATGTAGGCATCGCTTCGGCCCACTTGGTAAAGTAGTCTATTGCGACAATAATATAACCATGCCCCCTGGACGAATGAGGGTTACAGGTCATGAAGTCAATGCCCCATTTTGAAAATGGTCCCACAGAGACAACAGGATGCATTAGCGCTGGCAGCTTGCGGATTTTAAGATCAAATATCTTGCACGCATGACAACTTTTGACCGCGAGGATGCAATCACGAAATAGGGTAGGCCAAAGTAATCAACGCGGAGTATCTTCTATGCAGTAGCGTATCCAGACAAGTGTCCACCACAAGCCCCATCATGACAATCATTTAAAAAAAATTTGGCCTCCTCATGAGTGAGGCACCTTCTTAAAATTGTATCGACACCACGATGATAAAGTTTATCACTGACGATAAGATAATCTTTGGCTTGGTATCGAATACGTCACTAGTCAGAGCGAGAGGTATTAGGATGAAAAGTATGGGTCTGGAGATAAATGATAAAATCCCCATACCAAGGATCAGATGACCCGATCAGAAACAAAGACTCGTCAGGAATAGATGGTTCTGACATAGTAGCATTACTATCAGAGGGAAGGTCACGGAGAAGCTCAGCCAAAAGTAAAGACTTCTTTGACTTGGATTTAATGAATTCCAAATCAAATTCCTGCAAAATGACAATCCATTTAGAATAATTGCCCCCCGAAAATTGATGTGATAAGATGTAAGTCATGGGGTTGCAATCCGAAATGATAATGGTCTTCTGGAACATGATATAGTGGCAAAATATTTGGACAACTTGAACAACCACCAAGGCAAGCTTTTCTACGTATGAATACTTTACTTCTGTATCATTGATATTATGACTCAAATAATAGATCAGATGTTCTATCAAATTTTCTACTTGGACCAATACCATAGCAATGGTCATATCAGTTGCGACAATATATAATAAATAATCACTTTGATAATTGGGGGGATACATCAATGTCGCTCGGACAAGAGTATCCTTGACAACATTAAAACAATCTTGCGCAACTTGGTCCCAATGGAAGGGAATCCCCTTTTTCAAGAGCTGAGTAAATCAATTATCCATTTCGGCATAGTTGGCTATGAATCTCCTTAGGAAGTTAGCCTTTCCCTGAAGTTTTTGTAACTGAGGAAAATTTAATGGTGCAGGTAAATCAAGAATGGCCTAGACCTTCAATGGGTCTATTCGAATTCCTTCTTTTGAGACGACGAATCATAGCAAATGACCAGAACCAACACAAAACACACATTTATGTGGATTGAGGCGTATTTTTTTTCAGTGTCGGCAGTGTAAAAAGATAGCTCTCAAATGCATCGAGTGATCGGTCCAACTTCGTGAATGCACGGGTAAATCCTCTAGATAGGGTCGAACAATGTGCTTGATTGGGCGGATATTGATTTTATTGTAGCCAGAAAATCCATCCATGAATGAAAATATTTTGCATCCAACACAATCGTCAATAATCTGGTTGATAAAGGGAGTATGATAGTTGTATTTTGGACAAGCAAGATCGACATCCCGATAATCGACACACACTCTGATGGTTCCTTGTTTTTTCATGACAGGAACAATGTTGGAAACCCACTCATTTAGTAGAACAGGGTAAATGAAACCAGCACGCAAAACTTTTTCAACTTCTGCTTAAGTGGTAGCGAACTTCTTCGGATGAACAGGATGAAGGCGTTGACGTACCGGCTTGAAATCAGGGTACATATTAATAGTGTGTTCAACGATACTAGTATCTATGCCTGGCATTTCCTCGTAAGACCAAGAAAATACATCACAAAATTAAGGAAAGAGAGCGATATATTTCGATTTTTGATGGAGAACCAGATACGCTGACATGAATATTTTCTACAACACTAGGTTTGGTCGAAATATGGATAGCAATGGTTTCTTCAATATTTGACAAATTTTTCTCGGAATCGATTGCATTGATAGGAAAGAATTCGAAAAGAATTTTTTTATCGATGGGTGATATAGTTCACTAAGATTATATTCTTCATAATCAGGAAGATGGGAATGATGATGATAATATTCCCATGGTTCTCCTTCTAACATCATGGTTTCCAAAATATTCTCATCTGTCAAGAAAGTTGAGGAAAAAGGATTAGATGGAGTATCAAAATCTAATGAACGATCAACCCAAGCGACCGACGATGATGATTTCGGATTCGCTGCCCAAGCCAGATAGATTGATTGCTATTCCAGCTCAATGGGGCTGGGTGGCAGAAACTCATCCAACGTAATAACTTCGAAATCACTCGTACTCTTCCTTAAGCCAGATGGAGTTGAAGAGATCATGTAGCAGGTCTCTATACTTGCAATTTTTTCCGACGTCGTAGACAGCGGTAATGCAAAGGTTCTCATGAGAGAGGAATCCTTTAAGAGTCCTACACCAATGTTTTGAATCCCGCGGAACTTACCATATCGCACATTGCAGCCCGCAACTTTTTCCTTTTTCTTTTTCACTGCCACATTATCCCCATCGCAAATCGCCTCTTGCAACCTTTACCGCAGCACACATCGCACTTTTCACATTTTAGTTTATTCCCGTTAAATCCTTACTACTATCATTTTAAACTTGCGAAGTTGTGATTACAACATTTCACATCACAACTTTTACCTCCATCGCGTCTTCGCCATCGCATTTTTTTATTCTTTCCACTCCAAAGCCATTTCTTGCGCTATAATAAGGCTTTATAAGGTTTTAAACCCCCTCTTTCTGCTTCTAAGCCTTTTTCAATTCTTTCCACTTCCAACCCTCATTTCATGTGTTAAATCTCCCATTAGCCTCTTTTAGCCCTTTTTCTTCCTCCAAGCTGCAAATTAACTCTTTTTAGTTAGAATTAAGTCATGGATAGCTTAGTTGCATGGATAGAAGCATGGTATATAGACGATAGGATAAGTAGAATGCATTTAGCCATTTGGCCAAGTTAAGTGTGGTTTAGAATTAGTTTCCTTTTTGCCATTTATTTTCAACAAGTTAGCTTAGTTTCTTTTCAGTAATTTCCCTTTCTAACAATTAAATTAGTTTCATTCTTGTCATTTTTTTCAGCACTTTATTTTAATTTCCTTTATGTCATTTCCTTCCAGTAATTTACTTTACAGTTGTTCTCATAATTTAAGAAATAACACCCTTTCGTAAAGTAGAAGAGGATGACATGAACATAATGCATCTGTTGTGTATACAACATTGTCACCTCAAAGTTTGTATGAACCTCGGGTTGATAAAGTAAAGTAGGGCAGCCCCTAGGAGTTGTAACACTCTTGGTGCAATACCAGGGCTCACCACTTTTTGGGGTCGTTGTCGGGGAGGTGTCTAGTAGATATTTTGATTTTGTTTTAGCATTCTTTTATGCTTTCCTTTTTTTTTTCATGTCACTTCTGAAATATTGAAAAATAACAAAAATGATCTAATTTTCATGCCTCATAGGACTAGGAATACTCAAAGACAAACCTTACCTAAAACCCCCACATCACCTCCTGGCCACCCTTTTTGTGTAACTAGCTATCAACGCCTTAGAAATGAGCCACTTCGAGGGGGAAAACTCCAATACATTACATAAATGAACAATTCTTGGATGATATAAATGAACAAAACCTCCTTCTATATATAGGAGTCCATGGGCCACAATATAATCCTAAGTGGGCCACAATGTAATCCTAGCCGACCTGACAATAATAATGTTAAGGGCACAATAATAACAATATGGGGGTTACAGCGGTACAACAATAACAATAAGTGGGTTACACTAACAATAATAAGGGACTATACTAGTGATATAGGGACCTAACATGCCCCTCTCCTTCAAAAAAGTGTTGTCCTCAACGCTTGAGTAGCTTCGGGTGCTTCTATATAAAATTCTCATCCTCCCATGTAGAATCTTCAGTGGGTAAGTTCTTCCACTTGATGAGATACTCTGAAATTGATCTATTCCGTAGTTGTCGAGTTCTTTTTTCCATGACTGCTTCAGGTTCCAATATGATTTTCCCTTCCCCATCAAGTTCTGGCAATACTGTTTGAACTGGAAGATCTTCACCTATAACCTTCTTTAAGCATGAAACATGGAAAACCGGATGTACTCGCGAAGAAGCAGGAAGCTCCAATTTGTATGCCATAGTACCAATCTTTTGCAACACCTTGTAAGGACCATAGTACTTTGGCGATAATTTATTATCCTTCTTTGCTTGCTTGAGGGACATTTGTTTGTATGGTTGTAGCCGTAAAAATACCCAATCTCCTACATCAAAACTTCTCTCGCTCCGATGTTGATCTGCCTGTTGTTTCATTTGATTTTGTGCCAAATTCAGGTTATCCTTTAAGAGTTGGAGAACTTCTTGCTGATGCTCGATGTGATCTTCCACTGCTTGAACCTTCGAATTTTCTCTTAAATATGATGTGATGGATGGTGGAAGATATCCATAAAGTGCCCTAAATGGGGTCATTTTTGCTGCAGTATGGAAGGAAGTGTTATACCACCATTCAGCAAGAGGTAACCACTTGACCCATTGTGTTTGTTTATCAGATACAAAACAACAAAGATATCCTTCCAAACATTTATTTACGATCTCAGTTTGACCATCAGATTGAGGATGATAAGATGAGCTATGAGCTAATTGAGTACCCAAACAAGAAAATAACTCCGTCCAAAAATTTCCAGTAAAAATGGGATCTCTGTCGCTCACAATAACCCTTGGGCTTCCATGTAGCTTTTGAATTCTGTCCATAAATATAGTAGCAACTGTACTTGCTTTAAATGGATGAGATAATGCACAAAATTGTGCATACTTGGTAAGTCTATCAACTACCACCATGATGACACTCTTTCCTTCGGACTTAGGTAAACCTGTGATAAAATCCATTGAAATCTCCTCCCAACGTTGACTTGGAATGGATAAAGGTTGTAGAAGTCCCGGGGTCTTAATTGTCTCAACTTTATTCTGCTGGCAAACCAAACATTCCGCCACAAACTTTTGAATATCATATTTAAGGCCATCCCAAAAAAATTCTTTCTTCACCCTGTGGTAAGTTTTTAGAAATCCCGAGTGTCCTCCTAAAGGAGAAGTGTGCAATTCCAGAAGAATCTTTTGTTTTAGATGGGAATTCTTACAAATATATAAGCAATCTTTGTACCATAAGGAATCATTTTTCCAACTAAATGTATCAGATGTACTAGGATCTTGCTGCAACTTTTGAATGAGTGTCCATACATCTTTTTCCTTCTTCCATTCATCTCTTGTTTCGGTTATCCAATCTGGTTGGATAATAGAAATGGCACAAAGCAATGCTTCCACCTCTTCATTCTTTCTTGAGAGTGCATCTGCAACAACATTAAGCTTTCCTGTTTTGTAGATTATTTCAAAGTCATAACCCAACATCTTTGTGACCCATTTTTTCTGCTCTTCTGAAGATAGTCTTTGTTCCAAAAAGTGTTTAAGACTATCATGATTAGTTTTTACCTTGAAGTGTCTTCCAATTAGGTAAGTTCGCCATTTCTTTAGTGCATGCAGTATTGCTAACATTTCCTTCTCATAAATAGGTTTCTGTAAATACTTTCCTTTGATTGGACGACTTTCAAAAGAAATGGGTCTTCCTTCCTGCATTAAAACTGCACCAATTCCATTTCCTGAGGCATCACATTCCACAATAAAGGTTTTTTGAAGTCTGGCGTAGCTAAGACCGGTGCATGGCACATTGCCTCCTTAAGACGTTCAAAGGCCTTAGTTGCTTCAGGAGTCCATGAAAATGCATCTTTCTTCAATAACGTTGTTAGAGGTGCTACTATTCTCCCATAATTCTTAACAAACTTGCGATAATACCCTGTTAACCCGATAAATCCTCACGACTTCTTTATGGTTGTGGGGACTTTCCATTCCTTAATGGCTTTAATTTTGTTAGGGTCTACTTTAACACCCTCGTGAGATACAATATGACCCAGATATTCCACCTCTTGTACTCAAAAGAAACATTTGGATTTTTTTGCATATAATTGTTTCTCCTGCAATAGTTTGAGCACCCTGTCAACATGTTCAACATGATCCTTCCAAGACCTGCTATAGATTAGTATATCATAAAAAAATACTAGCACAAATTTTCTAAGGAAGGGTTTGAAAATGGAATTCATCAACCCTTGAAATGTAGAAGGTGCATTGGTAAGGCCAAAAGGCATGACCAAAAATTCATAATGACCCTCATGAGTTCGAAATGTTTTTTTTGGAATATCTTCGATCTTCATTCTAATTTGATGATATCCTGAACGAAGATCCAACTTGGTAAAATAAATTGCTCCATGTAATTCATCCAATAATTCATCAATCACAGGAATGGGAAATTTGTCTTTAATGGTGAGCTTATTGGGCTCCCTATAATCCGGACACATTCGCCATGATCCATCCTTCTTGTGTACCAATACTACAGGAGCAGAGAAAGAACTTTGACTAGGTTGAATTATACCCGCCTCTAACATTTCTGCAATCATACGTTCAATTTCGCTCTTTTTGACATAAGGATATCTATAAGGCTTGATGTTTGGAGGAACACTTCCTGGAATCAAATGAATAGCATGATCATGATCACGAATAGGTGGGAGTCCTTTGGGAGTTTCAAACACCTTGGAATGATTGTCCAAGACTTGTTGGAGATCTGCAGAAATAAATGATTTTGATGTCGAAACTTCTAGTGAGCATAATTGTGCAATTACGCCTCGTTGTTCTTTCTTTAGAAGCTTTGTCATGACATTAGAGCTTATTATCCTTCCCGGCTTCCCTTCAATACCCCGTAATTCGACTTCCTTTCCTTCTGAAATTTTTTTCAAGAAAAGTTCTTGAAAATTAAAAGCTACCGTCCCCAAAGATTGTAACCATTGTACTCCTAGTACAACATCAACACCTCCCATAGGAATGGAAAGCATTGGACTAGTCAATACATATTCCCCCATGGTTAGCTTAATATTATGGCATTTTCGAGAGCAATTTATAGTTCCTCCATTTGCAACCATCACTTGACATTCTGGTGCTGGGTATAGGAAACAATTTAATTCCTTGGCTACCTTACAATGAATAAAATTATGGGTGCTACCTGAATCAATCAACACTATTACCTTTTTCTTCTTGATTTGTTCTTGTATCTTGAGAGTTTGAGGAGTGGTAATTCCTGCCAGTGCATTACACGATATGGTCGGATTCATTTCTTCCTCTTCTAGAGTTGGTTCCTGGTGTATATCCTCTTCTTGTTCATTCTCTTCTTCCTCTTCACAATCTATGTAAAATAATTTCTTCTCAGCACACTTATGACCTTTAGTGTATTTGCTATCACAACTGTAGCAAAGCCCTTTTGCTCTTTTTTCTTCCAATTTTTGTGGTGTCAACCTTGTAGGTTGTGGAAATCTAGACGTAGCAACACTTATTTATAGAATTGAGGGGTAGGCTTCCTTGTCGCCATTATTTTACATTCAACTTTTCTTGCCAACCTGAATGCCTTCTCCAATGAATCCGGTTCCAAAACACGAACTTCATGTTGGATGTTATCCTTTAAAGTGCCTATGAAGAGATCAATCCTGTGTTCCTCTGGAATATCAGTTACCCCTATATTCAATTTTTGGAAGTCCTCAATGTGCTCCCCCACTAAACCCTTTTGTTTGAGATTTATCAATTGGCTAAAGAAGGTGTTGCTCTTTGTATCCTCATAATGTGCTATCATTTCCTCCGTAAAAATTGACCAAGTGACAATTTTTTTACGGGAAAAAAGCCATCGATACCATACAAATGTATTTTGTTCTAAATGTAAAGTTGCAATGCGTACCTTTTGTGTGTTTTGCACATTATGGAGATCAAAATATTGCTCCATATGTAGTATCCATGTTACAGAATCCTTTCCATCAAACTTCCTCATATCCATTTTTGGAATATGGTGGTTCTTCCCGCCAACATTAGAGGTTATGAAATCATGATTAACATTTATTTTGTTCTCATCATGAGGTTCTTCTACTATTTTTCCGCCATTAGGAATCATTTCTTGTTTTAAGCTTGTCATCAAGCCTTCCATGTATGCTTTTAGATCATTCTTCATGTTTTCCATGTTGTCTTTCATGTTTTCATCGATCTTAGCTTCCATGTCATCAATCTTAGTTTCCATGCCCACTTCCATGCCATCCATATTAGCTTCCAAAACATTCATCTTAGCTTCCACGCCTTTCTTCAAACCAACCATCTTAGTTTCCATGCCTTTCTTCAAAACTTCCATTTCATTTTTTGTTGTTCTTTGTGAGAGCGAAATTTGTTGCACTTGCTCTTGTAATTTTGATATGTCATGTTGCCATTCTTCGTCTTCATGAGTCACAGTAGAGCCTTCTAAAGGCTTAATGGGAGTTGAATTATTTTTTAGGGCCATTTTAGAATCCAATACTGATATCTATTCTACAATATTCCCTTGGAATCAATTCAACTTGATTCTTCAAACAAGACTTATGCAATTCGGAAAAAAAATACACACCTTTTACTTGATTTTTAGGAGCTCTGTATTGAAATTGAATTATCTCTATAATTGAGAATCTTCAATAACTGAAATTCAGTGATTTAGTAGCCTTCTGAACTATCTTTCAAATTCCACAGGTATGATCTGATTTGGATTCTTCAAGACAAATTTATTTCCAATCTCCCACAATGACCCAATTTTGGACTGGTTCAGTAGAGCGAACTTGTACGACTTTCCATGTGTCACTGTTTCATCCTTCGTCTCTAAAATTGATAGCCAAGAAACTGCAGTCCGTGTGCTTGCAACCACTTTTTACGGCACTCCAATCCGATGCCCAGAGAGAGAGTTATTGAACTTTTCCCACGATCACCTCTTTGAGATGAAATTCAGGAGCCCGAAAAAGCACTACCTTCCACAAATCATATCTCCAAAAATATTGAGAACCAAGCTCTGAAATTTTTTGACGAATTTCCTTAGGATTTCAGCTTCGCACCATATGAATTTCAGATTCTGAACCTTCGTAGAATTTTTTTTATAGCGAAAATGCCACGATGACCTGTTTAGGAGCCTGAAAAAAGACCTAACTTCCACAGATCATATCTCCGAAAATATTGCGAACCAAGCTCTAAAATTTTTAGACAAACTTCCTCAAGATTTCAGCTTCGCACCCTAAAAATTTTAGCTATTGAAGCTTCGTAGAAAAAAAATTATAGCGAAAATTCCACGATGACCTGTTTGGAATATCGAAACCCTAGAATCCAAAGCTCTGATACCAAATGTTGTGTAACCAGCTCCAAAAAGGGAAGAAAAGAGATATCAACGCCTTAGAAATGAGCCACTTCGAGGGGGAAACCTCCAATACATTACGTAAATGAACAATTCTTGGATGATACAAATGAACAAAACCTCCTTCTATATATAGGAGTCCATGGGCCACAATATAATCCTAGTGGGCCACAATGTAATCCTAGCCGACCTGACAATAATAATGTTAAGGGCACAATAATAACAATATGGGGGTTACAGGGGTACAAAAATAACAATAAGTGGGTTACACTAACAATAATAAGGGAATATACTAGTGATATAAGGACCTAACAACCCTTCACTCTTCTTCAGTGGCAGCGAGATTGAACCCCCTATAGGATAGCCTTCAGAATATTTTAAGGATCCTATTGGGGAAGAAGAAGAAGACCTTGTTTCAACTGAGGGACCTGGTTCACCTATCTTAACCATGGTTGGGACCCAGAGAGCCTTTCCCATAAGAGAGGCAGATGGGGAAACTAAGATGAAAAACTTTAGCCCCTCATCTCTTCCACACTTCCATGGACTTACCTTCGAGGACCTTGACACATTAATGTTTGAATTTGCTGTTGTCTGTAGGAATCGTGACTACACCTCTGATGATAAGAAGTTGAAGATATTCCCATCCACCCTTAAGGATGCAGCCTTGCGCTAGTTCATGGGTCTGCCTAGGGATAACATCACTACCTGGGCACAGATGGAAGAGACCTTTAGTAGCAAGTACAAATACTATTGTAGGTCCAAGGAAACTAAGGATGAGATATTTAGGATGACTCTAGGGCCTGATGAATCCCTAGAGGATTATGAAGAGAGGTTTCAATTGAACTATAAGAGAGCCAACTATACTCTTGTTCCTGACTCACTTAAACTTTTACTTCTTTGAGGGATTAGTGAAGAGGTGATAGAAATCTTGAATATGCTATCAGGAGGAGATATCTACCAACAACCCTATGAAACAATCAAAATTGTCTTCCAGAACCATTCTAGGGTATTTAGGAAGAAGGGCAGAGCCAACCAAAGTACATCCAACACCCCTTCCTCTTCCACCTTCATAAAACATGAGATTGGAAACATGCTGGAGGACTTGAGTGACACGTTGCACACCTTTTCTTTACAAATCGACATAATGCAAGTCAAAAGGAAGCAAGAGGAAGCAGAGAGAGCCCTGACCATATTTTGTCCTAAATGTACTAGGAAACACCAAAGAAATGAATGTCCATTGAATGTCATAGAGGTTTGCTCGGTCTGTGAAGGGAATCATGCCATAGACAAGTGTCCCTCCTTACCTAGAATTAAAGCTGTATATCAAGGTGGGGAAACAATTCCAGAGCAACTCTATTTCATCAACCAGAGAATGCCTAAGGGCCCTCAGCCATATCAACAAGGTATGCAAGGTGCACCTCACTCTTACTATTACAACAATCAGAGTGCACCCATGCAACCTTGGTACACCCCCAATCCTCCATCCTGGTCTACACCTTCTACTTGGCCTTCCAACCCTTCATATCATCCTCATTCAGTAAACCAACCATTTCATCAGTATGTTCCACAACAACCTCAGTGGAACAATCCATCCCAAGGGTGGAGGCCTCAAAAAAATCAACTACCTGCTCTAATGCCTCCACCCCAACCTCAACCTCAGCTTACTCATGATTCTCCACTTAGGCTACCTATACCTGCACAGCCTAATCTGAACCCGAACAATAGACAGGCACAACAGGCTCCCAGTGGAGAAACATCCAATCCAGCTTATGCTGTGGAGATACAGGAGGTTAATCTTAGGTCGGGAAGAGTACTCCCAGACAACCATCCCCCATATCCACTTGTAGAGGTTGAGGAGGAAGAGGACGAAGATAACACTCAGATCCAACAACCTCATTTTCCGGAGGGCTTGATCCACCTTAGTCAACACACCCTAGAGGAGCCTGAACTCCTGGGAGAATTGGAAAATTTGTGTGTAAATATACCACTTCTCTAGACCATTAAGGATGTCCCTATATACAATAGGCTCATCAAAGAAAAGTGCTTCAAGAAACCTGGAAGGAGGAAGAGAGATACCCCCACCATTAATGTGGTAGGACAACTGTTTGACATGATGCTGGGGAAGGTGATATTTCCAAAATACCCGGACCCTGGTAGTCCAGTTGTTGATGTACATATAGATGGTGTCATAGTCCCCAACACTTTGATTGATTTAGGGGCTGCCATCAATATCATGACTAAGGAAACTATGTTGAAACTTAATCTCCAAGGGACCTTGAGGAAAACCACAACAGTTCTACAACTTGCAGTTCGGTCCACAGTAACTCCGGAGGGAATTGTTGAGGATGTTATGGTTACCATTGACTCTTGGGAGTATCCTACATATTTCCTAGTCCTGCAGCCAAAAACCAAGTTTAATGGTTATCCTCTCATCTTAGGGAGACCTTGGTTAGCCACTGCAGATGCTTATATTAGTTGTTCGACCGGAAACATGACTATCAAAAATGGGCCTTTGTCTAAACAACTAGTGTTATATCCTCCAGCCTAGCCTTCCATTGATCATGATCTCGTTATATGGTTGGAGGATGAAGAAGATGATTTATATAACACTGCCCCTATGTGTACCATAGATGTTATCCTTAGAGGGGGGCAACTTGATGAAGATGAACTCATCGACCATGCCATTCAAAACCATTGCTCTACTAACACTCCTCTCGAAACCTTAGTCTAAGAGTTTGAAAGCCAACTTTGGATGGAAGTGCAATCAGTTGAGACAACCTCTAAAACCACCAAGGCTGTCAAGTTTGGCCCATCCAGAGCTCTGAAAATCAACCCAAACCTCTCAAATGAAGAAGGGAAACTATGCCAGCTTTTGAAAGAAAATCTTGAAGCTTTTTCTTGGGATTACAAGGACATGAAAGGGGTGCATCCTTCAATATGCATACATCACATTTACATCAAAGAAGGATGCAAGCCTGTGAGACAACCCTAAAGAAGGATGAACCCAACTCTAAAGGACATAGTCAAAGAAGAGCTGCAGAACCTATTGGATGCGGGGTTTATATATCCTATATCTGATAGTGAGTGGGTATCTCCTCTTGTCCTAGTCCCAAAGAAGAATGGGAAGTGCAAAATTTGTGTTGATTATCGAGAACTTAACAAAGCCACCAAGAAATACCATTTCCATTTTCCCTTTATAGACCAAGTCCTGGATGGCCTTGTAGGGAAGAAGTTATTTTCCTTCTTAGATGGGTTAGGTGGTGTAATCGATTCAAATCATTACGAAGACTAGGATAAGACACTCACATAGGGTTGTAGGTTTTAACCACGAACGAAATTGTCTACACACGAATATTATAATAGAAAATAAGCAATAGCGAGAGCATAAAACATAAAACAGATAAACATAGAGATTTTCCCCTAGATCCCAAATCGAGACGACCAACTTGATTTTTCATTATATTCCTTTTAGTGTTACAACACATATATATACATGCCAAAGCATACATGAACCCTAATCCATTAACCCTGGATTAGAACATAACCGTAGTTCCCTTGACCAGATCTACAAAAATACCAGGGGCCGAAAACCATCGTACCCCAAAACCATGTGCAAAACCATGCACAAAACCATGGACGCGGACTACCCACCGGAAATTAAGGAAAGAATATAACACATACCCAACATTCTCCCACTTGTTGTTTTCTTTCCACAGGGGGCCACAGGAGAGCTTAGTCATTGGCCCAATTCTTCAACACCCATTGTTTCTCTACACCAAGAGAACTTTTGAGTGCTCATAGACTTCGTCAATGCATCTGCAACATTCTTCAAAGTGTCCACCTTTACCAGCAACACCCTTTTAGCCTCAACCATATCTCTAACAAAGTGATATTGAACATCAGTGTGCTTTGTCTTTGAATGATAAGCAGGGTTCTTAGCCAAGAAAATTGCACTTTGGCTATCACAGTCTATCCTTATAGCTTGTTGTACCAACCCCATACTTGAACACAATCTCTGCAACCAAATTGCTTCCTTACTTGCATGAGTGGCTGCTATGTATTCTGCCTCTGTAGTTGAAAGAGCCACTACAGACTGTCTTTTACTCATCCAACTGACTGCGCCTCCAAATAGGCTAAACACATACCCACTTGTAGATCTTCTTTGGTCCAGATATCCAGCCCAGTCTGCATCAACAAAACCACGAATGTCCAATATTCTTTCCAATCCTGGTCTTCCCTGGTAGCACAATCCATAATCACTAGTGCCACGTAAATATCTGAAAACCCGCTTCACTGCTGTCCAATGCTCCTTCCCTGGGTTTGACATAAACCTGCTCAATACTCCCACTGCATGTGCAATGTCTGGTCTAGTACAGACCATTGCATACATCAGGCTACCCACTACACTTGCATATGGAACACAGGACATATACTCCTCTTCTTCTTGTGTCTTGGGACACTGTTCAGCAGACAGCTTTACACCTATAGGAATAGGAACATTCACCGCTTTACTATCCTGCATATTGAACCTCTGCAATATAGTCTCGACATACTTCCTCTGGTTTAACCAGAGCTTCCTCTTTGCCCGATCTCTCTTAATTTCCATGCCCAAAATATAGTTTGCAGCACCAAGATCCTTCATGTCGAATTTGGAGAACATTTGGGTCTTCAAATATTGGATAATTTCTTTGTCATTTCCAATCAACAACATATCATCCACATACAAGACCAAATAAATAACACGGTCACCAATTAATTTAAAATAAACACGGTGATCCTCCTTGCTTCTGGTGAAGCCAAGTCCCCGTATATAGGTATCAAATTTCTGATACCACATCCTTGGTGACTGTTTTAACCCATACAGAGACTTCTTCAACCTGCATACCAGTTCTTTCTTACCCTTCACCATAAAGCCTTCAGGTTGCTTCATGTAGATCTCCTCTTCTAGATCCCCGTGAAGAAATGTTTTCTTCACATCCATCTGTTCTATCTCAAAATCAAATGCAGCAGCAACAAATAGAAGTAATCTAATAGAAGTAACCTTGGCAACAGGAGAAAAAATATCACCAAAATCAATTCCCGGCACCTGGGAATAACCTTTTGCTACCAACCGAGCTTTGTATTTCTCCACCTTTCCTTCTACATTCATATTCTTTTTAAACACCCATTTTCTCCCGATGGGCTTCCTTCCAGCCGACAACTCCACCAGATCCCATGCCTCATTTTTGTGCAAGGATGCCATTTCATCAACCATGGCCTCCTTCCAGAGTTTTCCATCCTCTGAATCTACTGCCTCCCTGACAGTTATGGGATCATCATTAGTTATAGTTAAGGAAAAACCTGAACATAAAGCATATGGACTATACCTTTCTGGTTGCCTTCTTTCTCGAACTGATCTTCTCAAAGCTGGAGTTTGTGGCTCTTCCTCTTCTGAATCTTCTTCTGCTGTAGAGTCTGATTCATACTCCTTTAGCTCAAACTCTATCTTCTCAGGTTCCTTTGGTAGGACTTCATGTATAACAACATCTTTCACCTCTCTAAACACCATATCTCGGCTATACACAACCTTCCTTGTTTCTGGGTTCCAAAGCTTGTAACCCTTTAAACCATCCTTATACCCAATAAAGATACACCTTTCAGATTTATTATCCAACTTGGTCCTTTTCTCCTTTGGAACATGTACATATGCATCACATCCAAATACCCTTAGATGTGAAAGAGAGGTTTTCTTACTAGTCCATACCTCATGTGGAGTCTTATCCTCCAACGCTGATGAAGGTGATCCGTTAACTAAGTAACATGCAGTCTCCACTGCCTCTGCCCATAATTCTTGTCCTAACCCGGTACTACTGAGCATGCTTCTTGCCTTTTCCATCAACGCTCTGTTCATTCTTTCTGCAAATCCTTTTTGCTGCGGTGTGTATGGAGTAGTCTTCTGCCGTGCTATACCACACTTCTTACAGAACTCTTCAAATTCCTTCTTGCAGAACTCCCCACCATTATCTGTCCTCAACGCCTTTATCTTCTTCTCTTTCTGGTTTTCCACCAGAGCCTTAAATTCTTTAAATTTGTCAAAGACTTCAGATTTCTTCCTCAAGAAATATATCCATGTATTCCTTGAGAAGTCATCTATGAATGAAACATAGTACACAGACTTTCCCAGTGATGGAACTGACACAGGTCCAAACACATCACTGTGCACAAGTTCTAATATTTTGTTCACCCTCTTAGCACCAGAAGGAAAACTCACCCGATTCTGCTTCCCATATACACAATGTTCACAGAAATCGAAATCCAGAGAACAATTAGACATACCTTCTACCATACCATCTCTATGCAGTATCCGAAGGCCCTTCTCTCCAATATGTCCAAGCCTTTGATGCCATAGCATGGTCTTTTCTTCAGAGACAGCTAGACTTTCCGTCCCACTTTCAGGAACCACAGAACTGTTACACCCATCAATAACAGTGCTACCTTGTAGCTTGTACAGAGTTCCAGTCCGAACTCCCCGCATTAATACTAGTGCTCCCCGAACCATCTTGCAGGCATCTTTCTCGAACACTGTTTTTACACCTGCATCATCCATCTTGCTTACGGAAATCAGATTTCTGGCCAATGCAGGAATATGCAGAACACCAGGAAGTGTTCTAATCCTTCCACCTTGCAGCTTCAGCTTGACCTTTCCACGTCCGATGATTTTGGCCTTCCTATCATCCCCTAGGAATACATCACCATCATATTTCTCATACTCGCAGAACCACTCCCTATGGGGAGTGAAGTGAAAGGATGCACCTGAGTCAATCAACCACGACTCATGATCTACATGTGTATTTGAAGAAGAAGCCAAATACACATCCCCACCTTCATCCGAGGTGGTTTTTGCCTCTGCAGAAGGAGCATCATCAGATCCCTTTCCTTTCTCAGGAGCTTTAGATCTGCGGTCCTTTTTGTAGTGCCCTTCCTTTCCGCATTTCCAGCATACCTTTACAAACTTTCCAGGAGATTTAGATCTCCCTCTAGATTTGGATCTCCCACTCGAAACCTTATTCTTGTTTCTGTTTTGGGACCTTCCTCATACAAATAAGGCATCTCCATTCTGGCCCTCCATATTTCTCCATCTCATTTCCTCCGACAACAAGGCTGAGACAATGTCATCAAAATTCAAGGTAGTTGTATTGCTACCTATTGCAATAACCAGACTGTCCCACGAGTCTGGTAGAGAACACAACAAATTGATGCACTTATCTTCATCTGAGATTTTAATATCAACAGATGACAGTTGACTTACCACAGTATTGAAGGCATTCAGATGCTCTGTCATCGAGTCTCCATCCTTCATCCTCAGGTTATACAGCTTTTTCCGCAGGAACAACTTATTCACCAGAGACTTAGATTGGTACAAAGTCCCAAGTTTTTCCCACAAATTCTTTGCCGTAGCTTCCCCAGATACATTCAACAATACTGAATCTGACACACACAACCGTATTGTGCTCTTAGCCTTCCGATCCAATTTCTTCCAGTCTTCATCTGACATTGCCGTTGGTTTAGTACCTGGATCTACCGCGATCCATTGATCTTTATCCACCAGCAGATCCTCCATCTTGAGCTTCCACAACTCAAAACTCTGACCATTAAATTTCTCGATCTCTATCTTTCCACCGCTCGCCATCTTCTTTCACCGCAAGAATCGATCCCGCAGATCTCCCACTGAACAGGGTCTACCACAGGCCCGAGCAAAAAACCCTCAACAACAAAGGCGTCCCCTTGAAGCCAAAACAACTCTGATACCAAATGTAGGTTTTAACCCTGAACAGAAATATCTACACACGATTCTTATAACAGAAAATAAACAATAGCAAGAGCATAAAACATAAAACAGATAAACACAGAGATTTTTCCCTGGATCCCAAATCGGGACGACCAGCTTGATTTTTCATTATATTCCTTTTAGTGTTACAACACATATATATACATGCCAAAGCATACATAAACCCTAATCCATTAACCCTGGATTAGAACATAACCGTAGTTCCCTTGACCGTATCTACAAAAATACCAGGGGCCAAAAACCATCGTACCCCAAAACCATGTGCAAAACCATGCACAAAACCATGGGCGCAGACTACCCACCGGAAATTAAGGACAAAAAATTTTCGCCGGGGCGCTGCCCCTGACACCGACAAGGGGGCTACCGCCCCCCCTTTGACCCCCCCATTGCACCCAACGCAAAGGGGGGGCTATCGCCCCCCCTCTTACCCCCCCGCGCATGCTTCGTCGTGGAAATAATATAACACATACCCAACATGGGTACCTCTGCTTGTAGATTCCTACCCTTTGGGTTATGAAATTCCCTAGCTAGCTTCCAGAGAGCTGTCTTGAGCATCTTTTATGAGTTAGTCCATGACTCTGTCGAAATTTATATGGATGATTTCACACCATATGGAGATGAATTCCAGGAAGCTCTCTCCAATTTGGGTAAAGTACTAAGAAGGTGCATTGAGTGCATCTCTCCTTGATCCCAAAAAAGTGTGAATTCCTAAAGAAAGAAGGGGTTGTATTAAAACTCTCCATATCCCAAGAAGGAATACAGGTAGACCTGAACATAATCACTATCATCAAAAGGGTACCTGCTCCTCAAAATTAGAAAGATGTCAGGAGTTTCTTAGGCTTAGCTGGTTACTATAGAAGGTTCATCAAAGATTTCAGCAAGATGGCTTCGCCATTATTTGGGTTATTGGCCAAATATTTTGATTTTGTTTGGTCTGGTCCTTGTCAAGAGGCTTTTTAGCTCATTAAGAAGCTTAAGAAGCAGTTGACTACTGCCCCCATCCTCCGAGGTCCAAATTGGACTTTGCCTTTCCACATCCACACTAATGCATCCGAAAAAGCTGTAGGGGTAGCATTAGGACAATTAGAGGACAAAATCCCTTATGCCATTTATTTCATCATCAATAATTTGTCCAAAGCTGAGCTGAATTATACTGTTACTGAGAAGGAGATGTTGGACATTGTCCATGCATTGAAAAAATTCAGGCATTATGTCACTGGATATCAGACCTTTGTTCACACTAACCATGCAACCATAAAGTATTTAACAAACAAACTGGATGTTGATGCTAGAATAATTATACGGTTGTTACTTTTGCAACAATTTGATTTTATTATTGTTGATAAACTTGGAAAGGAAAATGTTGTTGCAGATTTTTTGTCCAGGTTAGTTCTCCCTGCAGGTGAAGAAGGAATGGTGGATGACCAACTGCCAGATGAACACCTCTTTTCCATATCAGCACTCTCACCATGGTTTGTTGATATAGCCAACTACTTGGTTGCTAGAAGACTCCCTCTTAATCTTTGATTCAGGGAGAGTAGCAGAATCATCAGAAAAATTGCCCCTTTCACATGGATTGGAGGGATTCTCTTCAAGCTAGGCCCTGATCAAATCCTAAGAATATGTGTGAGGGAGGAAGAAGTTTTTGATATCCTCTTTGAATGTCATGACAGCCCATGTGGAGGCCAATTTTCTGCAAAGAGAACCGCTTACAAACTTTTGCAGACGGGTTACTATTGGCCTACCCTTCACCAAGATTCCAGAAGATACACCAGCAGGTGTGACCAGTGCCAAAGGATGGGGAAATCCACACAAAGGGATGAAGTTTCTTTACACCCTCAGGTGGATTTTGAGCCATTTGACAAGGGGGGCAAGGACTTTGTTGGACCCATTGATCCACCATCCAGACAAAAGAAGCATATCATAGTCTGCACTAATCACCTAACAAAGTGGGTTGAAGCAAAAGCAGTGAAGGTAGCAACCGAAGAAAAAGTAGGAGAATTTCTGGGGGAGAATGTGTTTTAAAAATTTGAATATCCCAGAGAAATATTCACTGACTAGGGATCAGAATTCACCTCTCACCTCATTGAGAATCTTTTGAGGAAGCACAAGATTAAGTGTAGAACTTCTACTTCCTATCACCCTAAGGTGAATAGCCAAGTAGAAGTAACTAACAGAGCTTTAGAGAGCATCCTCACCAAGGTTGTGAGCAACAACATAAAATATTGGGCAGATAGATTGGTAGAAGCTACTTGGGCCTACAACACTACTTGGAAGACAACAACAAGATTCACTCCCTATGAACTAGTCTATGGTAGGAAAGCTCTACTTTTAGTTGAGTTTGAATTCAATACTTTAAGAATGGCAGCTGAATTAAATCTAGATCTAAAAAATTCCCAAAAAGAGAGGTTGCTGCAACTAAATGGATTGGATGAGTTCAGAATGAAAGCACTTCTTCACACTGAGGTAGTTCAGCTACAAAGGAAGGTATGGCATGATAAGAACATCAAATAAAACACCTTCCAAGAAGGATATTGGGAACTGTTGTATGATTCAAGGTTTAAAGACTTCCAAGGCAAGATGATGACAAGATGGTTGGGGCCTTACACAGTGGAGCAATGTTTTGATAATGGCACAGTTCAAATCAGGACCATAGGATGAGGAAGGAATCCCCTTGCTTGTCAATGGTCACAGGCTTAAAATTTACAAGAAGCCTTTGTCAAGGGAAGAAATCATCAATTCAATAAGCAGATAGGTGTATGTGATGGGAAAATCCATAGTTTCCCACACCTCTTGAAAGAAAAAAGAAAAAAAGAAAAAGCTTGTGGGTTGAAAACCTTAATGGAGGCAGCTCACTTGCATACAAAAAAAAAAGGAAAAAAAATAAAGATCCATGGGTGAAAACCTCTCTGAGGTGCCAAAGGAAAGGTGGTGGGTTGAAAACCTCCATGGAGGCAGCCCACAATCTTTCAAAAAAAAAGAGAAAAAAAGAACAAAACAAAAAAAATGCATCTGCATCACTATGTTTTCTATTTTGCAGGTTGTTACTGGTTTCTGGAAAATATAGGGAAGCATTCATCTTATTTTCCCTTCTTATATCTTGTCGTCCATCCCATCATTTACTCCATTAATCTTCATAACTTCCTCCATCACCTCCATACACCACACTCCTCCATTCCTGAGGACAATGTAGCAAGAGAAGCAACACACAAACATACTGCTACAACCATTAGGAAGTTCCTTAAAAAACAAATTTGTTCATAGACTGACAAGAAGGACAACAAGGGAAGATGCATAAAAGACTACAGGAGAACGATAATGACACCCATGGCATCTCAAGCACCCCACGCGACATCTACCGCAAAGAGAAACAACATTAAAATATTAACAGCTCATTCATGAAGCTGCTCCTTCAACAAGTTGCTCACTTAAAGAACATGAATATGGTGAAGAACGCAACATCTAAAAAGGCTTGTGTCAAACCTCCAGATCCTGCAACCGCCTTGGAAACATGTAAACTCAGGTATACGCTCTCACCCCTTGCTACGCATTCATAATATCCATAAATAATTAATTTGCAGACTTAGAGTTTAAGGGGCAGAAATGTGTCCAGTTAACTCGGCCACCACTGTGAGGTATGGTTGGAATACAACTCGGAGTACACGCCACCTGGGCATGCAAAATAAGGATTTTAAATCAGTGGAGTAGAGGATAAGATGGGAGGAAAACACACATTCCATCTTGAATTAACAGGGAGGAGGAACCAATTGTCTATGACAGAACTAGAGCTGAGTAAAGTTATATTGGCACTCCAAATTTAGTTGCATCATCTAATAAAAGGAGATGTCGTCTCATCCAAACCAGTGAATTGAAATTTTTTAAAGGGAGATGACCGACGGAAGCATGCAACGCTTGAAGAAGAAGAAGAAGAACCAGAAGAAGAAGAGAGAGAGACAAAGGGCCAAAGAAAAACATAAGAGATGGCCATAGAAGTCATAGAGATAGCAGAAAGTGGGCAAGACACAGACTCACAGCCCAATGTCACATCCCCTCACTACAAAAAGTTAACTTCCACCATGGCTCCTTAGAGCGTAAAAAAAAAAGGCAGAGTCTAATTATTCCAGAGCTGACAAGCATCAGAGAAAGCTAGAAACTTCTCCCCTAAGCTCGATCATCATTGAAGAATCACCAAGCAGGGAGGAAATAATCGAAGAAATATCCCTGAAGGAGCAGCTGTAGAAGGCACATGCAGAGAATGTAGCGCTAAAGGAGCAATTGCAGCAAAAAGAGGAGAAAATAGCCACCATGGTGGACTTATGCATAGTATCCCTTCAACACATATTCCCATTTGACCAATATATTGTGTACCTTAAAGAACAATGGCTTCTATTTCAAATCAACACTCTAGCCTCCCATGGATCACTCCCTTTCCAAGATTGTAGGCAATTGATGAAGTTCTACAAGCAAACCAACATAGTTGATTAGGTAAATATGGCAAAGTTTTATATGGATAGCTTTGTGCTGACAAATATGGAGATTTAAGACCCCAATCCTACAATGGGGGATATGCAGTTAATGACTCTAGCATCTTGGATGGTGAATGAGGACAATAGAGCCAAAGAGATATGGAAGGTCATGGGAATAAGAAATAGAGAACCCTTATATCTCAGACCAGAAGTGTTCAGCCCAAAAGGAGTCATCCTTAACCATCAAGAGATTGAAAAGGACCCTGCACTAGTTGAAAGCTACCTTCAGACTCAAAACCAGGTGATAGGCCACTTTGATGATGTTTCTAGGCAGATAGAAGAGGAGTGCATTATGGACAGCCAGAGGAGATGGAACAACCTCCCACATAGCCTCAAGAACAGGGAGTATCATACTCCAAAAAGACTGAGGGGTGCATTGGAAAGGGTGCCATTATACAAGAGGGCCATGCAGGCCAAAAAGATCTGATGGTTGGGACTAAAGCTTAGCCCACCTTTGCTGCTAGGGTTGACTGATGAAGAGGACATAAATGCACAAGATAGAGAACGGGATAATGCAGAAAAGAATGATGGATTTTACCCCCTTGGGGAAACTCCCACACTTATTCCTCAGGAAATCAGGGGGGCTGTCAAAGCTTTGAAGGAAATGGAGGAGGAGGATCAGTTGCTCATAGGATTAGCAACCATTCAGTAGGGGGGTGACGATGAGCTCCATCATTAGACATATTTGGAGGGGTTAATAGTCACCTTTTTGCCTTCCTAGATCTCTTTTTTCTTGCATTTTTATTATTATTTAGGTTTATGATGCTAGTATAGGTGGTGATTAAGGCTAACATACTCTGAGTGCATAATATAAGGTTGAGTGCAAAAAATAATGATTTATTAAGAATTTTTATAAATATTTTATCACAATGACTTGGAGGAGACAAAAAAGAGAAATTATAGG
Organism: Pinus albicaulis; assembly: GCA_034641835.2. NCBI lineage: Eukaryota > Viridiplantae > Streptophyta > Pinopsida > Pinales > Pinaceae > Pinus > Pinus albicaulis. The sequence goes on along the minus strand of CM076583.1, from coordinate 554,081,538 downwards.
AGGATTTTCCACCATCAAAGGCAATCGAAGGATCCCAAAAATTCTCTCCAACAATTCGAATTCCACAAGCAGCCAAAGGATCCCCAAGGATCCTCTCTCGCAATTCGAATTCCAGAGGCAATCGAGTAACTCCAAGAGGAGAGCACTTAATCCTAGTTTACTTGGAGTCCAGTGGACTCAATCACCATTTTCTAGGGAGCTGTTGGTAGCTGCCCTGTAGAATAAATGGAGCAGAGCTATATCTAGGGAAATTTAGTCTATTCTAGTCTCGATTCCATTCATAACTATTGTTGTGAGTTATTGAGCTTTTTGTTTTATTCAGGGATCAAAATTTCAGAGATGTATGCAGTTATTCTTTTATAAAATGAGCAGATTTATTTCAGTCGATTGATTTAAGTTTCAGAGGGCTAGGCTCACGGGTTAGGGCCCAATCCATGTGCCTCATCTTCTCTGTTGTTACTATATTTTCCTTTCTGTCATTTAGCTAGTTTCTCCTGTGTCATTTAAGTTAGATATGCTTTTGATAAGTTTCATTGCTATTTAGTTTTCGTGCTGCTATAGTTTTAATTGCTTATGCATATAAAAATAGAGGAAAAACTTGAAACCTGTGGTCAGACTCCCCCTACTCATCTCTGTCAATAGAGCTCGAGTAGGGCAGACCTTCCCATAAACACAAAAACTGCTTTATGTTTGCTATTTGATCACACATTCTTTTATGGTTTTCCCGTGCATGAATCCGCAGGTTTGTTTGTCGGAATTAATGTCAACACCCCATAGAAGCTTTGTCTCACTTCCTACTTCATTTTTCCTCTCCATATTCACGACTTAAACACTGTTTTTATGCCTCCAATGCCCTCCTTTTCCTCTTGTTTAAATGCTGTGCCCACCTTCTGATTCATAAAAACACTTAGAACCATTCAAACTGCCTTATTCCTGCCTTTTTATTGGTACCAGCTACTTTACCCTTTTAATGCTAAACTCTTGAAAACCATTGAAACCCGACCTCCGCCTTCCTCCTCAAAATTCCCTCTACCATACGTCGCACTTCGCAAATTGCAATGCTTAGCTTTTACCTTCAACACTTATCGCTCGTTCCTTGCAATTGCGATATTGCGAAATTGCAAATCGCACTTTGCATCGTTTATCCTTTCCCCCTTAACACTTACCATTGTTCTGGCTGATTGCGATAGTGTGATCTCGCCCTGCTGTCGGTCCCACCGCCATGTCGCCATCGTAAATCGCACTTTACATCCTTTAGATTTTACCCTTAACGCTTACCGCTCATTCTTGCGACTATGGTATTGTGAAATCACATCCCATAGAACTTACCATATTGCATATCGCAACCCGTAACATTTCCCCTCTTCCTTTCACCTCCACGTCATCCCCATTGCACATCGCATCCCGCAGAACTTACAATATTGCAGACCGCAACTTTTCCCTTTTTTCTTTCACCGCCACGTCATCCCCATCGCACATCGCATCCCGCAGAACTTACCATATCGCACCTCGCAACCCACTACTTTTTCATTTTTCTTTTTCACCGCCACATCATCCCCATCGCAAATCACCTCCCACAACCTTTACCGTAGCACACATCGTACTTCGCACATTTTAGTTTATTCCCGTTAAATCCTTACCGCTATCCATTTAAACTTGCGAAGTTGCGATTGCAACATCGCACATCACAAATTTTACCTCCATTGCGTCTCCGCCGTCGCATTTTATTATTATTTCCGCTCCAAACCCATTTCTTGCGCTATAATAAGGTTTTATAAGGTTTTAAACCCCCCTCTTTCCACTTCTAAGCCTTTTTCAATTCTTTCAGCTCCAAAGTCATTTATCACGTTATAATCAAGTTTTATAAGGGTTTAACCCCCTCTTTCTGCTTCCAACCCTCGTTTCATGTGTTTAACCTCCCATTAGCCTCTTTTAGCCCTTTTTCTTCCTCCAAGCTGCAAATTAACTCTTTTTAGTTAGAATTAAGTCATGGATAACTTAGTTGCATTGATAGAATCATGGTAGATAGATCATAGGATAAGTAGAATGCATTTAGCCATTTGGCCAAGTTAAGTGTGGTTTAGAATTAGTTTCCTTTTTGCCATTTATTTTCAGCAAGTTAGCTTAGTTTCTTTTCAGTCATTTCCCTTTCTGCCAGTTAAATTAGTTTCATTCTTGTTATTTTTTTCATCACTTTAGTTTAATTTCCTTTCTGTCATTTCATTCTAGTAATTTACTTTACATTTTTTTCTCATAATTTAAGAAATAACACCCTTTCGTAAAGCAAAAGAGGATAACATGAACAAAATGCATATGCTGTGTATATAACACTGCCACCTCAAAGTTTGTACAAACCTCGGGTTGATAAAGTAAAGTAGGGCAACCCCTAGGAGTTGTAACACTCTTGGTGCAATAGTAGGGCTCACCACCTGGCTTATCTCAACCATCAGGTCAACCTGGTTTTCAGGGACAGCCTGGTCAATCTTAGCATTGGGGTCTACCTAGACCCCAGGGATAACCTGTTCAGCCTCATGGCCAACCTTTAATTCCTCAAAGCCAACCATTGGTTTCCCAAGTTCAACCTTTGATGGCACAAGGTCAACCCCAAGGCATTTCTTTTATCCCACAACAGAATCCATACGTTGCTCAAACTGGGCCTCAATGGTTTACTCAGAACCAGTATCCTGGTCCCTAGCCAGGATATGGACAAAATTTCCAAAATTATACCCCCTATGGAAAAAATCCTTCGGGACAGAACATATGGGCTCAAAATTTCTCCTAACATGGTTGGAACCCTAACACAGGTCTTTATGAAAGGCCTGCGATGCCTTTTAACCCGCAATTTCCATTCCTTGCTATACTGGAACTACCCGATGTGTTGAAGTTAACTAATGATCCCATTCTTCATCATCCATATTGGCCCCCAGTTCCTACTAAGATTCCTGTCGATTGTCCCAAGTTCGAAGGCAAGTCCGGAGAAGACCCCCAGACGCATGTTATGACATATCACCTATGGTGCTCCTCTAACTCCTAGATTGATGATTCTATTCGTTTACATCTTTTACAAAGGACCCTCACAGTTTCCGTTGAAAAGTGGTACATTGAACTCTCTCGTGGAATCTTCCAAGATTTCAATTATCTTGCAATGGTGTTTCTCACACACTTTCAGTTACCGGTTTGCTATGAAATGGGAACGTACCTCCTCACGTCCTTGAAACAAGATAGGACCACACATATCTCTGATCATATTCATGAATGGGGACGACATCGTCGTTTGATCAACTTTGAAATCCCTGATCAAATTCTGACTGACTGGTTCACTACCTCTTCTGTTGGCCTGATAGCTAAGGACATTACTATGGGGGCATGTGTCACCGAAGAGCAGGCCATTGCTCGTGCCCAATACCTTGATCTGATTTACTCCTAGTTTGGCACGCTTTATGATCTCTTGCCCAATGCTCCCCGACCTGGAACTTCCTAAGCACCGTCCACACCATCTGTCGACAGTATCATTGGTTTCGTTTCTCAGACTTCCCGTAAGTCTTCCCTTGCTCCTGCGAAGCAGAAATTCGTCCCTTCTACCGATACTACTTCTCAGTCACCTTCCAATCCTTGTAAAATCGGAGAAGTGAATGCCATCCAGTATACCTCGGCAGACAGAGCTTCCAAATGTAGGAAGAAGGGTAAAGGAAAGGCCAAAGACGATACCCCGAAGCAGGATTTTCCTAAAACCAATGCTGATGATGGCGCAAAACGTAAACCGATGTATCCTTGACTGATATGTGATGATGAGAATTGCACCAAGGACTGTCCTCGACGGGCTGAAGTGATTCGAATGCTCAAAGGCACCCAAGGAACTCTAGTTGTTCTTAAAGAACCATTCCCATCACATCAAACTCAAATGATGGAGCAACCTCAGTCCTCCACCCCTTTTGGCTCTCAAGTTTTCATGAGGAATGGTGATGCACCCATAACTATTACTACCAGATCAAAATATTATATAGAACTGTGTTAGGCAATGCAGAAATAAATTGAGAATTCTCCTACTCCTTCTCCCCCGCTTGCTTCTGGCCCTCTTCATATTGAAAGGCGTAGTTCTTAGCCTTTTGTACGACCACCTTCCAAAGGTATGCTCCGTAAGTCCTCCTATAACCCGAATGCCCGTTCCGCTCAACATTATATTATTGTTGAGGATTTGTCTTAGGCGCCACCCGCTATGTCCACACTGGAGGTACTTTAGAGCTGTCTGTCACAACAAAAGGCTTTGTTATCCGCTATTGGAGGAGTTGACCCTACCAATTCGAGTCTTATCACATTTGATCTGGAAAATTTCGTCCCGCGTCTCCCTCACCAACTTGCTTTGATTATCGAAGTTGGGATTAATGGTAAGAATATCCATCGAGAATTCATAGACAAAGGTGCATCTAGTTACATCATGTCTGTTGCATGCTGGAAAGCCATCGGCTGTCCAACCCTTACCCAGTCTCCAAACACTTTGGAGGCCTTCGATCGAAGAGAATCTCGCCCTCTTGGTATCCTCACTAGCTTACCTATCATGTTGGAAGGAAAAAAGGTCAATGTCAAGGTTGAAGTCGTTGACGCCAAACTCAACTATAATCTCCTCCTTGGACATTGTTGGATTCACGCCATGCTCTACGTACCGTCCACTCTCTTTTGTGTTCTTCGTTTTCCGCACAAAGGAAATGTTATCACTGTTGATCAATTATCCTCTTTCACTTCCACTTCTTCAGAGAGGAATGTTCCATATGTATACCACATTCCCACACCTTATGAAAGTGTGGGGCCAAGACTTTTCAAAGATCTAGCCCTTATGGGACTTTTATCTTCCTCCCCCCAACACTGCTCAGGTTAATATGATCTCCACCTCTTCTGATCCCTAGATCATCGCTTCACCTAATCAGGTTGATTCATTTGGTGATGTAATGTTGTTAAGCCGGATAGAAATTGATTATTGTGAGATCATTTCGGCTTCGGCTTCTCCTCCTGATCATACTTCTTCAAGTATGCCTCTTGACACATATTCTCAATCCCCTTGGCTTGGTGCTTCATATTCTCCAGATCCCTTGAACGAGATGTTTCCAACTGATGAAGCCATCGTGGAAACCATGTATCTCGAGGATCCTCCCTGGGACAATAATCATCATTGTTCCTCCTTTTTACCTAGTCTTGGGGCAGTGTCTACCTGTCTTGAGAATTTTGCTTCCCAAGTTCCTTCCCAACTGCTTCAAACGCCTATTTTGACACATGAAGTTCTTGTAGAGGGAAACATGGGAATTATCACTCAGACAATGCCTATTGACATCAGCGTTAAATTGGGGGTTTTCGAGAACATCCATATTGGGGTGACTTGTACTCCTGATGAGATTGAGCTCTATACTAGCCTCTTCCGTGAATTTCGAGACGTTTTTGCTTGGTTTTACGAGGAAATGCCTGACATTGATCCTAGTATAGTCGTGCACAAGATACCCACTTACCATGACGCGAAACCTGTTCTCCAATGTATTTGTCCCGTGCACCATAGAAAGGCAGCTGCCATAAAGGGAGAAGTTGAAAAACTTCTCAAAGCAGGCTTCATTTATCTGATCCCATTAACAGAATAGGTCTCTAACATTGTCCCTATGGATAAAAAGCAGGGCACCATTCGAGTTTGCGTAGATTATCGCGATATCAATTGTGATTGTCCCAAGGGTAACTATCCCACTCTCTTCATTGAACTGATTATTGACGAGTGTGTTGGGAGTGAGATTTTCTCCCTTATGGACAGGTTCTCTGGTTATAACTAGATTAATATACTACCGGTTGATCAACATAAAACCACCTTCATCTGTCCATGGTGCACTTTCATGTATAAAAGGCTCCCTTTTGGCCTGAAAAATCTGGTGCTGCATTCCAACGAGAAATTTTGTATGCTTTTCATGATATTAATCACATTGTTCAACCTTACTTGGATGACCTATCAATTCTTTCTGCTAAGCGTAAGGACCACCCAGAACACCCCCGTCAATTTTTTCTTTGTTGTAGATGCTACAACATTCGGCTTAATTCACACAAATGTGTCTTCTGCGTCGATTTTGACAGACTCCTTGGGTTTGTTGTTTCAAAAGACAATATTCATCTCAATCCTCTTAAGGTCAAAGCTATCATTAATCTTCCCCCCCCTTCCTCTTTACACCAACTGCAGAGTTTGCAAGAGAAAACTAATTTCCCGTGTCGTTTCATTCTGAACTATGTTGAGGTAGCCAAAGGTTTTACACGATTACTTAAGCAAGGCGTCCCATTATTATGGGATGAGATTGCCCAAAAATATTTTTATGCACTGAAGACCACGCTTGTCAATGCTCCTCTTTTGCGTCCCCCAAATTATCATCGCGATTATTCACTCTATCTGGCTACTGCTTTTAGCACTATCGCCATGGTTCTGGTACAAGATGATGATGATGGTAATGAGCATGTCATCTATTATCTTAGCTACAATCTTCTCGACACTGAAACATGTTACATGGTGTTGGAAGCTATTCAAGTCGTACAACATTTCTGCCATTATATTTTACTCTGCACCACAACCGTGATTTCTGATTGCAACCCCATGACCTTTATTTTAACTTGACAGTTGTTGGGGCACAAATACTCTAAGTGGATAGTTATCCTTCGAGAGTTTGATTTGGAGTTCACTACCACCAAATCAAATAAATCGTTGGTTTTTTCTGAGTTGATCTGCTTCTTACACTCTACCTCTTCTCCTTTTGGTTTTGAGGAACACATTCTAGACGATAATCTTTTTCAGACTAGCACCGTCAATCCATGGTACAGTGTTGGAATAGGGTCTCCTACAAAGCTGCGAATTTGGTCCATTTTGTATATTTTTGATTATATTTAGTCTAACGCAGGGGTTTTGGATGCGTAGGCTAAAGTAGTATAAGTAGTTGAACCTTTTTGAGTTGTAAGGTAGGCAATAAACTAAGATTGGTGCGAATTGTGAATTAGTAGATCTGTTTTGGGTTTTTGGGGAAAGGACTCTTACTGGCTATGTGCGCAGAGATCCTTAGTCCTGCTGTGTGCGGACCCTACTGTTGTGTGCGCAGGTTGGGTTTTGGGTATTGTAAAAGGATCTGAAGGCTTAATGAAAGCAGAAGGTTATTGGAATATATGAATCTATTAATGCGACCCTATGATATCTGTTATGTTATGCATGATTCTATATTGAGCTCCGAAAGTAACTGTGTTATTTGCTTATGCTGCATTGATAATTGATCTGAATCTATCTGTTATACTTTATGCAAGAATAGCTGCGATAGTTGCTTTATTCTCATGTATCTATTGTTTACTGTGATTATAAGTGGTATTGCCCACATGGATGCGAAGGGACCGATAGATCTGGATTCTGTAATATGCGATCAGATATTTGTGAAGTCAAACGCAGCTCTGCCTGACTTACCTGCCCTCTCCCAGGGTGCAGAAACCTGGTTCTAGCACCCTCCCATACTGCTTCGGGTGAGACTTTGTCCTCCGCAAGCAAGTCACTACCGAAAGGGCCAATAGTATAGGGGTTTGTTGGCAAACCTTAACCTCTGAACCTGGGTTAGGACCCCTCGAGCCAACAAATGGTTCCGTTGCGAGGACTGGGAGAATTTTGAGAGAGGGATCGGGTAATGCCAAGGCTGTACTGGAAACCTGAAAGAAAATAAATTGATGAATGGTTCGAACAACAAGTCTAGGAATTCGCAGCAAAAGAAAACCGCAGTAAGAAGTTGACCACCAAAGAGTGGAAAGATAAGTATATTTTCATGGAGATCTATGAGATCTTCTTTGTAACCATTGCGATTGAGCTCCAGGAGTGGCTCGCAAGGTTGATCGAATTCCAGAAGTGTTGGAAGGACAAGCGGGTCACACAGTGGACCCTAAAATTGATCCAACAGTTAGAAAAGACTGATAACATCATCACTCGCATGGTGGACCAATGGGTGGACAACATGCTAGGAGGGTTCGCGACAAAATTTTCCATGGATCAGTTTCTCTCTTACTCTGAAGTAGAGCGAAGATTCTTCAAAGGATTCGAGGGTAAGTTTTTGAAGACCTTACCATTGCTAATTAAGATATTGCTGTTGGAAAAAAAAGTATTCTGTGTAGCCACATCGAATGAATGACCTCTGATCTAGATGGGAGTACGACACGAAGTGGAAAATACTATCGAACCGACCAAGAAGGAGATAGATATTTCTATAGTCTGGTAAGAGAAACAGCTGCACAGAGTCCTCCATCCACACCAGTTTCGAACCAACATAGGGGTAAGAATTCACCTCCACCGCCGCCACCACTAGAAGACAACATGGCTGTGCACATGAAGTTGCCTACCTTTAAGGGTGTGGGAGATGCAAACATGGAGTAGTTCTGGTTTGTCGTAGAATCGGTATGGACTGCGCATAACGTAGCTAGTGATACGATGAAGAGGGCATAGCTGTCCCTTGCCTTCGAAGGAAGAGCTTTGGATTGGTACATGGGATACATCGGAAAACATGCAACCTCAACCATTGAAGAGATCAGGAATGCCTTGAAACAACAGTTCAAGAAGCCTAAGTCTTATTCTCAAATAGTGGTCGATCTAAAGGATTTCAAGCAAGGGCCCTCTGAGTCTATGTGGGAGGATGATCATCGAATGAATAAGGTGATCATTGAAGGAGGATTTCAGTACGATGATAGACAACACATGGAATTGTTCATTGCTATGCTGCTACCTCACCTGCACGTACCTATGGGTCAACAAACTTTCGAATCACCGAAAAAATCCCTGGAGGTCGCTATGAAGTTGGAAGCTGCGCCTAGAGATGATACTCAGCTGGGCATCAAGAAGATCCAAGGAAAAATGGAGGCGATGCACATAGAGATCCAAAATCTACGAAAGGAGCGAGGAGCATAGGCTAGCCCTGAAATATGGTGCATACGATGCAGGACAAATGGTCACACCAAGGATAACTGCTCTCTGTTAACAGACTACATGTAGGCCGGGGGACCTAGTTCATTGCACCCTAGGGAAGTTGCAGGACCAAGTGGGCTGGCATTATGGTGCAATGATTGCTGCGTTGCAGGGCTGCACGACACAAACCACTGTCCCTGCCTTGCTGCGTACATCCCAGAAGTAAAGTAGAAATGGTGTAGGTTCTGCAGGTCGGTAGGACATGATGAATAGAACTGCCGGACGTATAATTTGATGATCGATCGAGGGAACCTCTATAGGGTACAGTCAGATCCGTCCTCACCAAGATCCCTCTCGAGCACAGGGGGCTCCCCAGCCAGGGGCAGGGGAGGCGGAAGAGGTGGAAGCACAGGTTGGAGACGAGGGAAACTAATCTGTTATAACTATGGGGAAGTAGGACACTTTGCCAGGGACTGCCCAAACCGTACAAGGTAGTCCTACCGGTATTGCAGACAGCTGGACCACGCAATTGAAGATTGTCTAATCTTGATAGCAAAGATGCAGGATAAGTAGCCGACACCTACGCAGAATGTGTAGAGGGTTAAGGCTGAACTGTGGGACAAAGATCCAAGTATAAATATCGTAACACGCAATGGGATGACCAGCGCGGGGCTTGGGGAGAAGACTGCAACCGAGCGTCTGATCCAACAAGAAGTTATCAAAAAGGAAGGTTTGGATATAAAAAAAGAGAAAGAAACATTTGTCGCAGCTCGCAAAGACTTTTATGAGGCAAAGGCATCTACTTCGCAACCGCCTGAAGACCTCAAGGCAGATGAGGAGGTCAAACCCTTTTTACAAGTATGTATGAAGCTTCTGTGAAACCCAAAGGCTATGGAAAATCTTTGGGTATTAATAGATAGCTACGCAACATGACCTAGCTTCCTTCCAGAAGTCAAGGACGTACACAAACTCTATAGATATAAGAAGTGCACTAGTAAGAAGATGCGGTTGACTGCGTAGATCAGGGATTACGAGATGGATCAAGTTATTTTGGACCTAGGGTCAGATGTGAATGTACTACCCAAACATACTTGGAAACAAATGTGGAACCTAAATTGGAATGGTCCACTATCCAGCTGTGTATGTCCAATCAACAGAAGATCATACTCTTGGGGAGACTATCGAAGATCGTAGTGGATATCGCAGGGGTCAAGGTTCAGGCTAATTTTGAAGTAGTTCAGATTGTAGAAGACGCGGACCCCTACCCTACGCTCCTAGGCTTGGATTGGACCATCGTTATGGGGAACATCATTAACCTAAAGAAGAGAAGCATGGTATTCGAAAGTAATAGTACAAGGGTAATAGTACCATTAGATCTTGCGGAAGGCGAATGATACACAGAACCAGTGCGTGAAGAAGAGGATGTGGATCACATCTATAAGTTGACTGCGTGAGATGAAGTTTGGATCAACCCCATGGCAGAGGGGGTACTCTGCTGGGAAAAGGACAGTGAATGCTTCTCCGACTCTGATGGGGAGATAGAGAATTGGCAAAACTAATTACATGATGTCTCTGTGCTGTGATGTCTTCGAATCACAAGGAACTTCCAGTGCATCTCTTCAAAGGTAAGAGATCTACCTTAATTTGATGGTTCTGGTAATGTTAGGGACTTTTTGCGAGCATTTGAGGCTGAGGTTCCCAGGGAATGAAGGTTATGGGACCTTAACCTAGCTATGCATGCAACCCCTGCACGATGGCGGGAGATGCATAAGGAAGCATTCTCAGAGTGGGATGATTATCGAGGCATGCTGATCCGGTGATTTGAGACTCCGGTGGAGGTACGGGTCAAGCTATTCCTTGGCCCAGGGGATCTGCACAAACACATGGTTGCATGGATGGAGGCGTGGGGCGACCAAACTACAGAAGAGTGGGTTTTCTTATTCACTCACGTGTTGAGTCCAATTGCTACTGCCTGGTACTTGGATGTGGAGCTACATCAGTGCACCCACCACTGGGACACTCTGAAGAATGACTTTATAGGAACATTCAGACTGATAGGAGGTTCCAAGGTGCTTGACGAAGCTTTGCAAGACATATATGCATTTGTGTTTGGCAAGACTGGCTCTTCTGCAGTATTCGGGACGTCGACATGGGAAACGCAAATGCAGGTTATTATCAACTGTCGCAACTTGGAAAGAGAGGAAGGTGAAGATGATATGTTGTCTGTATCTATCACAGAGTTGGAAGGGAAGCACGCCGTTTAAGGACCTCCACTGAAAGAAGTGGATGTCACTAAGCCTCTCAAGCTACGTGAAGTAAACATTGGGATGAAATAGCACCCTAAGTTGGCTAAGATTGGGTACTACTGGGATGAGAATATAGTAGGCAAAGTGGCCGAATTACTTACAGAATATCAAGACTTGTTCCCTACAAAGTTTTCCGAGCTAAAGGGGATCACGGGGGACTTAAGGGTCATGCATATCACTCTCAAACCCGATGCACAGACCATAAAGCAGTGGCGTTATAGGTTGAACCCCAAGTATAAGCAGAAGGTCAAGGATGAGCTCGATAAAATGCTTGCTGCAGGTATCATCGAACCTATTGAATAGTTATACTGGGTCAGTCTAATGGTGGTTTAGGAGAAAAAAACTAAGGGGGAGATTCAGATCTGCGTGGACCTGCGCAAGTTGAATGATGCCTGTGTTCATGATCCATTCCCGACACCATTCTCATACGAAATCTTAGACAACGTGGGAGGACAGGAAGCATACTCCTTCACGAATGGATTCTCAGGATACCATCATATCAGAATCGCACCTGAGGACCACAGCAAGACCACGTTCACCACTGAGTGGGGATCGTTTCAGTACACTGTCATGCCGTTTGGACTAAAAAATGCCCCTGCTATCTTCTCGCGGGTCGTTGTCGTAGTATTCAAAGAGTTCATTCACAAGTTCCTCGAGGTGTATTTCGATGATTAGAATGTCTTCAGCTTGGTAAAGGCACACGTATCAAACCTGTGCATGATGTTGGATGCCTACCGAAAACACCAAATTTCGCTCAATATCAATAAGTGTATCTTCTGCGTACGCTTCGGAATCCTGCTCGGCCACATAGTTTGTCGGCAAGGTCTAATGGTAAATCTTGTGAAAATTGCAGTTATCATAAACTTGCCAGTACCAACCACGAAGAAACAGCTGCGCTCGATCCTTGGACACACGGGCTACTACAGTTCAGGGCTATTCGCTGATTACTGCCCCTATGGAAAAATTTCTCAAGAAGGATGTTTCTTTCTTTTGGAATGACGAATTTCAAAAAAGCTTCGAGCTACTTAAAGAAAAGATGGTCTCAACACCTATTCTCATCTTTCCAGATTGGGAGAAGGTATTTCATGTTCACATCAATGCGTCAGGCATTGATCTCGGGGCTATCCTTATGCAGCCGAGAGAAGGAGATATTGACCATCCGGTTGCCTTTATAAGTAGGAAGCTCTCTGGTGTGGAACACAACTACTCCACCACAGAGCGGGAGGGATTGGCCATGGTCTCCGCGTTGCAGAAATACCGACATTACCTGTTAGGAGGACACTTCAAAATGTTCATAGACCATTCAGCTCTAAAGTACCTGGTCAATAAAATTGTGTTGGGGGGGAAAATATGCTGATGGCTAGTGCTATTTCAGGAGTATGACTTTGAAATCATCGTGAAGCCAGGAAAGCTGAATGTTGGGTCAGACCAGTTGTCCCGAATCGAGAGTGGCAAGGAGCCAACCAACTTGGAAGCCAGATTACCTGATGCGCTGTTATTTTCTATTAAGGTAGTAGATGCACACTTCACCGATATCATTTAGTTCTTGACTACTGGGATGACACCTCCAGAGTACTCTGTACAACGGAAGAAAGAGTTAGTCACCTGGGCAACAGATTTTACCATCATCGTAGGTCAATTATATAATATGGTGGTAGATGAAGTATTGCGATGATATGTTTTGGAGCACGAAAGGCATGTTATCTTGGCAGAGGCTCATGAAGAAATAGCAAGAGGTTACTATGCAGGGAAAGCAATGGTGCAAGAGATCTTGAGGGCTAGGTTATGGTGGCCAACCCTGCATATTGATGCCCACAACTATTGTAAATCCTGCGATACGTGCCAACGAATAGGGAGGCCATCTCGTAGAGATGAAATGCCCCTTCAACCAAAAATGGCTCTACAAGCATTTGATAAATGGGCTATCGTTTTCATCGGGCGTATCAACCCACCAGGGAAGAAGACGGGTGCACACTACATTATTATGGCCATCGATTATGTCACTAGGTGGGCGGGAGTGCAAGCAGTAAAGGATTGTACTGCAGATACTTCTGCACACTTCACCTTTGAACAAATATTGACCAGATTTGGATGTCCAAAGATTCTCATGAGTGACAGAGGTACACACTTTGTTAATGAAACAATTCGAGCTTTGACCGAGGAGTTCCGGATCCATCATGTGAAGAGCACACCATATCACCCCTAGGCCAACGATGCGGTTTAAGCTTTTAATTAAATATTGGAGCAAGCACTTACAAAGGTATGCAATGTTGATCGCAGTGATTGGGACGTGTGCATCCCATCGGTCCTCTGGGCCTATCGAACAACTTGCAAGAATTTAACAAGAAAAACCCCATTTAGGATGGTTTATGGTAAAGAAGCCGTTATGCCCATGGAATATAATGTTCCTAGCCTACGTATTGCAGCATTTACAAACATGGCAGAACCTGACATCATGGAGGAATGATTAGCGTAGATTATGGCTTTGGAGGAAGATCGGTTTATTGCGAATTTCCATCAGCAAGTCCAGAAGGCCCGCGATAAAGCCTGGCATGATTGAAAAATTCGCCAGAAGACATTTGCGGAAGGTGAATTGGTCCTATTATACGATAGCCAGTTTGAAAAGCATCCCAGGAAGTTCCGACAGTATTGGCTTGGTCCCTACACAATTAAGGAGATCACGAATGGCAGAGCGGTTAGGCTGGCTACCCTGCGCGGTGATATGCTCCCAGGCTACATCAATGGTAGTCGGCTCAAACCGTATTGGATCAAATGAATCTATGGCCGGAGTAGCCATACAGGCGCAGGTGGAGGCTCCACTGCCCTAGTGACTCGGGACGAGTCACAAGATTGTGTTGGGGGACTGTTGGAATAGGGTCTCCTACAAAGCTGTGAATATGGTCCATTTTTTATATTTTTTATTATATTTAGTCTAACACAGGGGTTTTGGGGTGGGTCAAAGCCCCTAATTCATTGTAAGTGGGTCAAGGGTAGACCAAGAGTCCGCAAACCACGGTTTGCGGACCATTGGATGCGTAGGCTAAAGTAGTATAAGTAGTTGAACCTTTTTGAGTTGTAAGGCAGGCAATAAAGTAAGATTGGTGCGAATCATGAAGTAATAGATCTGTTTTGGGTTTTTTGGGAAAGGACTTCTACTAGCTGTGTGTGCGGAGATCCTCAGTCCTGCTGTGTGTGCAGGTTGGGTTTTGGGTATTGTAAAAGGATTTGAAGGATTAATGAAAGAAAAAGGTTGTTGGAATATCTAAATTTGTTAATGCGACCCTATGATAAATGTTATGTTATGCATGATTCTACATTGAGATCTGAAAGTAACTGTGTTATTTGCTTATGCTGCGTTGACAATTGATCTGAATCTTTTTGTTATACTTTATGCAAGAATAACTGCGATAGTTGCTTTATTGTCTTGTATCTGTTGTTTACTGTGATTATAAGTGGTATTGCACACGTGGATGCGAAGGGAATGATAGATCTGGGTTTTGTAATATGCGATCTGATATTTGTGAAGTCGAACGTAGCTCTGCCTGACTTACCTGCCCTCTCCCAGGGTGCGGAAACCTGGTTCCAGAACCCCCCCATATTGCTTCGGGTGAGACTTTGGCCTGCGCAAGCAAGTCACTGCTGAAAGGGCCAGTAGTATAGGGGTTTTTTGGCAAACCTTAACCTTCGAACCTGGGTTAGGACCCCTCGAGCCAACATATGGTGATATCATCGTTTATCTCTAGACTTCTAATTTACAGTTCGAGTTGAAGAAAGATGCTCGTCAACGTATCCGTCATCATTCACAACCCTATCACATAGTTAGAGATACTTTATACCGCATCGGAGTTGATTCCGTCCTCCGATGGTGTTTGGCCCTCGAGTAAGCTGAAAATGTCCTTAATGAATGCCATTCTGGCACATGTGGTGGTCACATGTCTGGGTATGCTACTCCTCAAAAAATTCTTCGTTGCGGGTATTTCTGGCCTACCATTTTCAAATATTGTATCCTCGCTGTCCGTAAAAGTCACGAGTGCCAGATCTACCAGCGCAAGATGGGCGTGCCACCCACTCACCTCCATCCCGTCATTACCATTGGTCCTTGTGCGAAGTGGGGTATCAATTTTATGATGGGTAAGCCTCGCTCAGCCGAGGGGCATGCTTATATTATTGTAGCCATAGACTACTTCACCATATGGACCGAAGCAATCCCTAAACTCACAGCTGATGGTAAGACGACTGCCCAATTTCTTTTCAATCATGTGATTGCCAGGTTTGCAGTCCCTCAATCCATTGTCACTGACCATGGCTCTCATTTCCTCCATTATATGATGGCTGAGCTGACTACTTAGTTGGGTCTGCGTCACGACAGATCAACGCCATACTACCTCCAGGCCATTGGTTAGGTCGAAGCCATGAAAAATTTTTAGTCACTATGCTTCAGCGTACTATTGGGATGCACAAGTCCAATTGGCATCTCATGTTGTTTTCATCTCTCTGGGATTATCGAACCTCGGTGAAGGATGCAACCAGATTCACACCATTTCAACTTGTTTATGGTCTGGAAGCTACCCTTCCGATTGAATGTGAAATTCCTTCACTCAAGCTAGCTGTCGAATTACTGCCAAATACTTCGCCAGAGGAAGAAAGTGTTCTATATTTTGAGAGGCTTGATGAAACTTGTGGCTTCCCTGCTCTAGTCATAAAATCACAAAATAACCGGGTCAAAGCACACTTTGATCAGACAGTTTCCCCTCGTAACTTCATAGAAGGAGACTTGGTCCTCTTATATGACCAAACCCATGATAAGCTGGGGGCAGGTAAATTCAAACCCATGTGGCATGGGCCTTACATCGTCAAACATGTTTTGGAAAAAGGGGCCTTTGAGCTTATTTATTATGAAGGCCATCCCCTGCATCAGCCCTGGAACGAGCTGTATCTCAAAAAATATTATGCATGCTTTTTTTTCTCATGCATTT
>CM076583.1:554035324-554062824 GCA_034641835.2 Pinus albicaulis | reverse complement strand
ACCAGCGCTGACTGCCGCAGGTATGAGTTTTTAAAAACTCTTCCACAAAAAATGCATTAAGACATGAAAGAACATAAAAAAATGAATGAAATTGGGGAAGTTCATGGCTCTTACCTAGAAGAAATGGATTCATCAATGGCCTCCTGGATTTCCTGCAGTCAGCACCCCAAATTCACAGTGAAAATCGGTGAAAGTGCTCACAAGAAAGTGAAAAGGTAAAAGTAAATTGTTTTTTACTATTGAGTTATTTTATAACCTTTTTTAACCCTAATTAGGTTTTTGGACACATTTTCAATTATTTTCAATTATTTTTTCTCAAAAATTGGTTTTACGTTTGTTTCTTGTGTAGCAACAGGTCATAAAATTGGGAACGATGAAAAAATGAGTTGTATTTTATTACTTCTTCGGACTCGGTAAAAACATGAAAAATTCACCCCTAGAGTTATCTTTCAGCTCTTTTCTGACTCTCAAAATGTGAAAAGATTGTCGATCTCTTATTGTTTTGAACTCACTAAAGGTTGCGAAGCGTCATCTGCCCAATATACGTTTACCCCTTTTTCTGGCTGGGACAGATTATTTACGAAAAATGAATACCTTAGTCGAACATGGCTAAGGGTTTCTCTCAGATATTGTTTTCTACCTTTTCGGATTTGAGAGACAACCTACGAAAAGGGACCTTTTGGAGTTTTCTTTTCTGCCTCTTTTCAAAATCTTTAAACATGAAAAGGCATCGAGTTTTCCCTTTGTCAGACTCGTTAAATCTAAATGACATTAGAAGTCGTCACCATGACGTTACCGAGTTCCTCCTTCCTATGGCTCATAAAATGTACTACGATGGATTTGTCCAAAGGACAAACTTACATGACAAGCATATTCTATCCCCTTAAAAGCTTGTTTCCAAAAATAATTGGGGTACTCGCCATAAATGGTGGGGGAAAATGTAACTATTTGTCAGTCGTGTCGGCAGTAAGTCGCTCTTGAACATGACACTTGTCTGTAGCTTGTGTCGGGTTGGGGACATCCCACATTTGTCATTTTTCCTCCATGGGTTTGGGTTATCCATTTTGACCTCTCATATGCTCTTTGCCTTGTCACCATGTACTTAGATCCCTTGATGTCAAATATTGCCAGATTCCGGAGTCGTGTTGCCAATATGTTCAAGAGAAGTCCTTGTTGTAGTTTTCAACCCTTGATCCTTTGTTTAGTATTGATTCACTATCGTCTTATTCCTCTTTTTCGTGTTGATAATGTGGGAAACATTATGGCCCTCCTTCGACCGATCACTTCCTGTCGACTTCAATTCATTATTGAGGAAGTTGATGCAAAGACTCCCTTTTGGTACCTTAGAGCTTAGATGCCTCAATGGAAATTTCTTTGCATTCGATGACAGGTTCTCATGATTGGCCTTTGATTAGGTGATTTCGCAGATGTTCGACTGCAGTTAATTGTTCATATTCTGTGGATTGTACTAGTGGTATCTTGAGAACCATTGTCATTATTGGTGGTTTCTCTCGTGCCTGTTAACAACTTCCATCATCGGCTGGTAATCAGGCAATTTTCTTGCATGTTAGACTTCATCTCATTCATTCACATGCTTAAATTTGTACTTGTTCGGGTTGGAATGGAGCACAAGACCCTGGGTTTTGTCTGATGAAATCTAGGCTACGGGATGATTTGGTTTGTCATGACTGTATACATGACTCTTTTGATTGGATGGTTGCGACCATACCTGAGTCTATTTTATGATCCTTCTCACTCGATGGTTGTGTCCATACCATGGATCTTATTACATGTTCTCTATTATGGATGGTTGCGCCCATACCACATTCTCATGTATCGGAGATATCAGTTGTACTTGATCCTGCAGGTCCTCCGACAGTGGCGTTTTGGTTTGGGCATGTTATCATAAATCATTTCACCCATCCATCTCTTGGACTTCATGCTTTAGGGGGCCATCTGTTACACAACACTTTGTCACCGTCCCTGCATTCCCTATTCCAAATACTAGAAGACCATCATAGTGACCCCTGTGTACTGTCACACATCATAATTAATGTCATTGCATCCCTTAACATGTCAGGAACATAATCTATGTGGAAAATTCCCGAACTAGACCCTTAAAAACATGTACTTTTGGTTAGGTGCTGGGGTGTAGTTATGTCCTCGTGCCCATGGCCAGATTTACACTAGCTGTCGCGTCGTGGTCGCTTTCTCTCTGAAGAACCCCCGCGAAAAGCTAATTTTGGAAGGTTTTTTAATATGGAAACGAAGCTTCTAAGATCTGAAAAATTCGTGGGCGGAATCATGGATGTTTGTTTGACTGTACGTGGTCGCATTTCCCCATTTGGCCTTCTAGTTCCTACAAAAATGCAACTTCCTAAAGGGATAGAACTTTCCTCCACCATAAGTGGATCCCAAAGCTCTCCCTCCACTCCTATAAATTCCTCTTCATCCCATTGATTCTGCTAGCTAGAATAAACCAATCACTGGTGTGCATAAGGTAGCAGAGAACAGTCCATAGTTGTGAGAGAGAGCTTAAGCCTTTCACCTTGTTGAGTCAATTTAATGTCTTAAATTGGTAACATATATTATCGACTGGGGTTAGTAATCTGATGAAGTGTGGTGCACTATATGTGCTCAGTTAACCTTTCTCTTACTTCGTTGTTTTGTATTTTATATTGTTTTGGGGGGTTTTTGTTCTTTGATGTCTAAGAATTTTTAATCTAAAACTATGAAAAGATTTAAATGAATCTAATTAATTTTAATGAGGAAGAAAAGGAAGTGTTCCTAAGTTAATCTAATTTTCATAAAAATAAACCAAAATTTGTTGGCTAGTTAGGATCTAATTTGGAAAACAAAGCATCTAGTTTATCTTATTATTAGTCATATTCCATGGATTGAAGTCTTAAAGCTAAGAATGAAATTTCAGTGCTTGAAAGTAAAGACAGAAAATGAAATCAGCTAATGTACTTTTGGTTACTCCATCATTCAATTATGAAGTATGAACTTCTTGAAATGATGTGTTAAGTAACCAATTATACTAAATGATCTAGAAAATCAAATGAGACATGCAGAAGGCAAATCATTAATTGCATTCATTAAAAATTCAATCATTCAATTTTGAAATATGATTAAATCAATCTCCTTGGAATGATCTTTAGGAATATCAGTGATGCAACTAAGTGAGGATCTAAAATAAAAATGTAAAGCAAAACAACTAATGTATATTTGAATTTATCCAACATTTCAATATGAAGTACTACATGTTAGCACCCTGTAATAAGTAAGATTGGCAAAAGTCCGACTGCAGGGAGAACATCGTTTCAACCACTTTGGGATTCTAGGATCTAGCCCTCCTGAATCCAGAGAGGGATCTCTCCAATAAGTGCAAAGATGGATTTGTCTTTGAAGTTTTGTGTAATGATATTAGGCTAGTTATGAAGGCCGAGGGTTTTGTTTGTTTTTGGATGGTTGAGCATGATTACTGTTTGAGGTGGAGAGTTCTAAATGCAAAGAGTTTCAAAGGTGTGAAGTTGCAAGCAAATAGAACAAGCTTTGGCCAGTAAGATAGATAATTGCAGGTTTTATTCCATTGGGCTATGGAGTCATAATAGGGTTTAATTGAAACAACAAGGGGCAAGAGTGGTCCATGGGGCAAGTCATCTATGTCTAAGGATCTCTTTAAAGTTTGATTTATGGAATGAAATGAAACAATAAGAAGGGGAATTAAACAGATGAAGAACAAAGAGCAGCCCAGGATCTGGTAAGTACTTTAAAACTAGCCAACCTTTTGACATACACTTAAGAAATACATGAAAGTAAACTAGGATCTGGTAAGTACTTTGAAACTAGCCAGCCTTTGATATACTTTCCATAGAAAACATATAAAAACAGAGGGAAACTTGAAGGCAACTGTAGGAGTAGAAACTAGCAGGCCAGGCTCACCACAAATCCTCTCCTAGCTCTTATTTACTTGGTTACTTTCAAGACAAACACAAAGACAACACAGAATGGCCTAAGATCTGGTAAGTACTTCGAAACTAGCCAGCTTTTAACACATTCCAAGGGAAACATTCAGACAATATTTGGGGATAAAATTAGGACCAGGGCACACCATATCTTCCTTAGTTCATCTCTACTTAACATATACTGAAAATAACATCCAAGAACAATATTTAGCTAAGACAGTAGGATGAGGGAACGCCAACATTCCTATGCTTAAACTGAATTAAATCATTCCTAAATAACACAGATTGGAAGAAAACATATAGATAAAGATTTTCAGTCAGAGAAGGGTACTGATATACAGTAGGTCCTAACTCTATGCATGCTGTTCTTTATAAGAGAAGATGAACACAGTGAAAACAGAAACAAAATAACAAGTTACAATGAGAAAAACATCACCGTCAACATAGATAAGGATCCCATAAATCAGCTTGTATTGATGCTCCAAACCAGTTACAGCTTCAAGTCTAATGCTTTAGTTTAGCAATCATCTACACTTCCCAAACTAACTCATATATTACAAGCAGAGCTCCAAGAGTCAGTGAACACTATTTAGAGGTAGAAGTCTCAAGCTCAATTACATTTCAAAGTTCACCCACTAACTCAACCAACCCCTCTCTCATCTTCTCCAGTAGTATTTATAGAAGAATGAGGAGGTGAGATCTGATAAAAGATCTCCAAAGATAATTAATATAGACTTAATGGCTTCTCGGCCTTTAGGGGGCTCGATGAAGAAGCTTACATAGGTGTCCTCTATATTAAATATTTTACATTAAGATTTAAGCTCAGTGGGAGCTCTTTTGACTTTTGAGGCTCTCTGTTATGTAATAGTCACTCTATTGATATTTTTTACATTAAGTTTCTTGGCAGAAATAACTATTCGGCTGCGCTTGAGGAAAATTTCTGATCTTGATCAATAACTTCGGCCTCTGTTTGCATGCTTTGAGGCACATGTGGCAATGAGGTAGCTGGGAGGAATCAATTTGCCTCAGAGGTGGCGGTGGAGGCTTTGCTGTTCGATAATCACTTATGATTTTATTTGAACTGTGTTTTAGTTGGGAGGATTAGGATTTTGATAATCAATCTTAGCTGTAATCCCCCACAGATCTGTCTTCAATCTTCCATTCTGGTGCACTCTGACTTTGACCCCGATACTCTTTGATTTTTGATTCATTTACCGTGTTCGGTTGGTGTGCAGTGCTGTGAGGCATCAGTGCCTTTGAATCATTGAAGAGGCACAAAAATTTTAACCCTGGATGGCTCCTCTGTAATAAATAGAAGGTGCGAGAATTAAAAACCCCGGCCTTCGGCCTTTCTTCCGTATATAATGAAAAAAACCATATAATTACCCTTTTATCAAATGATATACCCGGACTTCAAAATTTTGATAAAACCAAGTTGTATAATCATTTCGGGTCACAAAAGGTGTTTGTTGACGTAAGGGTGTTTGTGACCCGAAATCCTTATGAAATTCTTCCTATAAAGTTCTCTGGGTCCGATTTGGGGCCTGCTGACATCACGGTGAGTGTGACCCGAAATTTCTTTCAAATCCGCTTTATAATGCTTGTCGGGTCTGGATTTGATGACTGTGCGAGGAGCCAATGAAGACCTGCTTCAATTCGTTGATGCTGTGTGGATGCTGACTAGGTGTTGGGGACCACTAGTTTCGTGGGACCGCTGATTGTTG
The DNA here is from genome assembly GCA_034641835.2 of Pinus albicaulis. Lineage (NCBI taxonomy): Eukaryota > Viridiplantae > Streptophyta > Pinopsida > Pinales > Pinaceae > Pinus > Pinus albicaulis. The sequence goes on along the minus strand of CM076583.1, from coordinate 554,057,132 downwards.
CCGTGGCTGTGGGGACCAGAGTGACTGATTTTGGGCCATCGATCTGCAGATCAGATCGACGACGGAGAATTTTTAATGAATGTGCCATACCTGATTTCAACTCCCGAGCTCCTTTTGAGTGCGATCACCGTCCGATGAGCTGGCCTTAGGTCGGACGGCATGCGCCAATATCGCGTTGATCCCACAGTCGAGCTTTAACACCCGGGGAGAGCGGTGTTTCCAAACCGCCCATGGCCACGTGTCGGCCTGTGGCATTGATCGCGCTCGAATCGAAAATACCACTTACCCCATAAAAGTGGTGCAATCAAAACTGCTGGTTTTGAACAATGATTGACCATGGGGACCACTAGGGTGACTGATTTTGAGGGCCGTCGATCTGCAGATCAAATTGACGGCAAAGATGTTTTAATGAATGCACTGGCGGAAACCTTTACAAACCCTGCAAAAAACACAAAAAATTAATATAACCAAAGGTTTGATGTGTCGGGATGGTTTTATATATACAAAGTGGATAGGCGCCCGAATGCAGGGCCTTGGTCTATATGAAAATCAATATGATCGAGGCCTATAATATACAGGGCTAATCGGCATCGGAGTTTTAAACACGGTAAACAAACTTATGCGCTCAAATTTTGCGATGCGATAAGCGCTTTGTGGGTCTAGCACCTAGTTCTAGGGTGCGGGCACGTGGAGGGGAAAAAGCTTAAGACTTAGCCCAAAGGGGCTTAAGTCTGTAATACAAAAATGTGTTTTTTATGAAAATTTTCAAGTTTTTCAATGGTTGTGAGGGTTTTGATAAGGCACAGAAAGAGTCTTAAAACCTTATCAAACGGGTTTTGAGGGAGGGGAAAGGGGAAAAATATGAAAATGAAGGATTTTTTATGGAGAATAAAGGGGTAAAAATGAGGTTAGTTTGGAAGTGGAAGGAGGGGAAAAATGATGATTTTGCAGCAGTCTCTCATGAAATCAACATAATTCCAGGGTGTAAAATGGGCACAGTAGGGAAGATTTGGACATAGGCATGAGGCCTTTAAGAGTCTTCAAGAGCCAACACTTTTTGCAATAAAATTTGTTCCTTGAAGGCTCCAAAAATGATTTAGCCACCTTTTGGTATAACAAATTTCATAGGTGGCTAACACTACCTTCTTGAAGTGCTGTGTAAGAAGTCAATTATGCCTTAGTCTCTAAATTCCTAGAAAGCAAATAACAATGTGCAGAGTAAATTCAATCACTTTATGAATTAGACATTCAACCATTCAATTTAGGATCATCATCATCTTGAAATGGCTTTTGAAAACATCTGTTAACACAATTAATTGATAATTCTAATCTAAGAAAATAAATGGCAAAACAGTAAAGAAAACTAGATAACTATGAATTCTCATTGCTCCAATCCATCCAATTTTGGAAAATAGATAAGACACTACTTTCTTGAGATGCCTATTAGAAAACATAAGATTACATAGTGAAGTAAATCTATATTTTAAAATAAAATAACAAATTCAATGGAAAACTAAACTAATTACATGAATCCAAGTAAAACAAACTAATTAATCTTACAAATTTATAAAGGGATGCACATGGTTGATGGGGGCCCTTCCATTGTCCAATAGCATTCCAACTCGCAAAACTTCACATTCTGAAACTCAATAATAGAAAATAACTTTCTTTATTGATAAAATCACAACTTACATAATGGAAATCTACACTCCTAATCTCATTACATCAATAGCTCTTCACTTCACATCCCATTCCATCTCAACCTTGTTACAAAACATTCTATAATTATTTCTCTTCTTCTCCTATTTTTCACATACCTTGATAGGAGAAAGCTTCCCCTATTTATACAAAAATATGAGAAGTTATCTCATTAATGAGAATCCATGAATCTCTCCCTATATCTTAGAGTTACAATAAAAAATAGGAAATGATAATACACATGTCTTCTTAGAGTTTTAATACAAATAGGAAATGAGACACATATCCTCATGATCCCATGATCTTCTCCACTCAAATTCGAATTCGGTTTTGGGAGGCCACATAAAGGTCTTTTAGAAGCTTCCTTTTCACCTACACATGGCAACAATCTCATCCCACTTGTTAGGTATAAGAATATGCACATTATTTTCTAATTTTTAACCACAAATTCACTTAAAAATGCTAAGAATTAATAAAGTTTGGAAAAACATAAATGTAACCCAATAGTGGTAATGGTAAGGTAAATGCAATGAAATGGAGGTGGAGTGAAGGTGATAATATGGAAATATAAGTGAAAATGTAATGGAAGTGAATGACAATTTCAATGCCTAACACGCCTCTTTGAGCTGAATCGACGAACGAATGATTTGGGACGTGCCTGACTGAACATGTCAATGGAGGTTTACAACGTCAAGGCGCAGGTTGTAAGCTCCCTTTTATATATTAATATGACATGACTGATTTCTAGTTCCATCTTTATCTATGTTAATATTCAAATTTTCTGACTCTCCTTGAACATTTATATACTCGTAAATGAATATGTATGCTCATATGCTTTTAGTGTTTGCCTGATCTTTGTGAAGGTGTGTGAATATCGCTACCAATGGAGCACAAGGCTTGAACAACAAAGATCGAGGGATCACCGCAACGTACTACGTCAAGAGCGTTGGATTGAGGCGGGACATCTATTCCAATCCGCATTTCGTTTATGAACTAGGAATTTAGAAACCATCATGTTCCCTTATTGCTAAACCCACCCTAGGGCTAGAGGGATCACCTCAGTCCACAGAGGGGATTTTCCTGCACAACAGTTTGCAAGGGGGTAGTAGCCCCCCTGCACAGGGTTCGGGCTAGTGCCATGGAGAAAATGTTTTGGACCCTATATTAGGTAGGAAACTTGTCTATGGTTTTGTACATGGGTTTGCACATGGTTTTGGGCATGATGGTTTTCTGCCCATGGTATTTTGTAGATCCAGTCAAGGGAACTATTGTTATGTTCTAACCCAGGGTTAATGGGTTAGGGTTTATGAATGCTTCGACATGTATATATATGTGTTGTAACATTGAAAGGAATATAATGAAAAATCAAGCTGGTAGTCCCGGTTTTGGGATCCAGGGGAAAATATATTCTTATATGTGTTTTATGTTTTATGCTCTTGCTATTGTTTATTTTATGTTTTAAGAGTTCGTTTGTAGATAATTTCTGTACAGGGTTAAAACCTACAATGTTAGTGTTGTTCGCTAGACCCTTTAATGGTGATTGCATCCTTTGTCTCATACACACACACACACACACACACACACACATAAAGGAGACGTAGTTTTAAGATCATTTCATCTTATTCGTGTACATTTATTCTATTGTAAAAGTAGTTTTTCCCTAAAAAGGGATTATCTTTCATTCTTGTCTATTTATCAAGGGATGGAGCTTCCCTTCTCTCCATTTTCATGTCATTTTAGTATTTGTTACCTATCATTAATTGAGGTGAATTGAATATTTATCATGCAAAAATAAAAACCATCCTCAAACCGCCCATGTGTACCAATGTCAATGAAGTTATGGATTTTATTGGTGTTACTCAATGTATGAGGAAGTTTGTGGTGTTGTTTTTGTAACCACCCCTCCCACATTTACCCAATTTCACCGGTTTGTCACGGTAAACATCAGATGAAGAGTTGCTATGACATGTACTAACCTCCAAGCTTCACTTATGGAAGTGGGGCCGGTAACTGAAACTTACTGACCAAACCTAACATTTTACAGGGCTTACAGGACACTCAGGGGCCAAAGGACCACCCCAGGTGATCAAACCCTGAGTTAAACTAATTTTTCAGTGACTTAACACCCCAATCGCATGCAAAAGAATGCAATAGTGCATTTGTGACCCTCTAACCGCATGCAAAAGCCTTCTTGAGTGTGGTTATGACCCAAAATCCTTAGTTCAGTGCTTGCGGCCTTGAGATCTCAGCCAAAATTCCAGGGCAGCCTCCAGACGACTGTCCAAAACTTTCTGACACTTTCTAGAATGATAAAAGACTTGAAGACAATGTTAATCATACAAAACTTGATCAAAGACTTAACCTAACCATGCTTAACCATGACAATCATTTCGTCAAAAATATGATGAACATCTAATCTACAGGTCATGAATGCATATCTGAACATAGGAGTCTGAAACTTATCTAGGAATCACCAATAACATCTAATTCCTTCTCATAATTGTTGCAATAACACTTGTTAGCCCATGCATTCATTAACCATCAAATGCTTATCAAATCTTGATCAATGCTTAGTTAGAGTACATTGAAAATCCATGCTTATAACCAACATATAACCAGATTATTAACCATGACATAACAACCATTAAATCACCATAATAACAAGTACAAGTGCTCTATTATTACAATATGAAAACATCTCTTATTAATTGATTCAAAATCTAACCAATTTAGGAACTTCCACATACCACCCGACCATAGATTGAGCTGACCCAAATATTTCTTTCAGCCAATCACCCTCACGTCATATTCTAAGCATGAATGTGGGAAATCAAGGCATAAACAACCAGAGCTTCCCAAAGATTAAACCACCTCCACCCTCAAGCTACCACGATCCTGCCAAAACCGATCAAGAGATCACTAAGCCCAAAACAAGCTTGGGTGCCTTAGAGTTTATTCACCAATACCTTGAGGAATTTTCCTGTCTCCACCCACTATTCTAGGGATTTTTAAAGATTAAACCTCCTCCACTCCCAGCCCTTGGAAATTTTCCTGATACCACCTCACTCGGTTTTGAAACCTTCCGATAATCCAAAACTCAGACGAGAAAATAAATCCCATCACACCATGGCTATCTGAAAATGGCAAGGCAAGGTTGAAACCACTATCACATGAAACAAAACCCATGCCAATGACAACAAAATAACCAAATACACAAATTCATGTTGCATGCATTCACAAACTAGCTAGGAAATCACACGAGGAACTTGTTACCTGCAAAGTCTTCCTCCTGAAGTTGTTTGATCCAACCATCATTGTTGGTCCTTTTATTTCCTTGTCCTTCTTTTTCTTGCTTGAATTATTTCTCCTCTTGGTGAACTGGTCCTCTTAAGACTTTTTATCATTGAGAGCTCTATTTTCTTCATTTTCCTCTATTTTCCTTCAATTTTCATCTCATACAAATTTGTGACCCTTCATCTCCCTTTTCTCTTATTTTCCTTTATTTTCATAAATAAAATGTCAATTAAAGCCTCTTTGCCTTTTCCAATTTCGTTAGCCATAATAAATAGAAAGTGACACCCACTAGGATGTTTTTCCCAACATTCAACTTCAAATACATGTCGCATGACCTTGGTCTTATTATTTTGCCTTTAATAACTTTATTACATGAAATTTTAATTTGGGGTTGTTACAAACCCCTCCCCCTTAGTGGAGAAATGTCGACGTAGTTCTATGACACCTATGTGAAATTTCTGAATATGAATTATGCAAAAACCCTACTGTTAAATATGGTTATACTTCTCCTACTCAATCAAGTTATTAATCTGAAATTTCAGAATTAACATCGAAGCAAACACATTAACATTCTTCACTAATACAAATCTAAAAAGAATACACACACATAGACAAAGTGACACACAAGATTTTCTGGACAACTGTCCTCGAAAAAACCCAATGCGGGAAAACCGATCTTCAGGCTACTGGAGGGTTTATATTATTAAGTAGATTCTAAGTACAAAAAATCTAGGCACCTTACTAGTTAACCTGACAGAGAAATATAAGATCTGCAACAATACCTCTATTCTAGAGATGGAAAACTGAACTGATTCATACCCTCAAATGAGATTTACAGAACTCAGCTCTTTTATGCCTTCAGAAACCTAAGTGCTACTCTGAAGCCCTCTGCGTCAGCTCTGCTAGCCTGTTGATGCCCATGCGCTGATCAAGAGAGGCCTGTGTAACCCCAGGCTAGGTGACATAGTCCCTTCGCTACCCTAGATTGGCCTACGTAAGCCCTGATGGCCTCCTGTTGCCTCTGCGCTGCCCTTTCTGGGCCTGCGTAACACTTGCATAGCGGTTGAAACCCTCTACGCTTCACAACTGCTGCTCCCTCTGCGCTGCTCTAGCTGCTGCTTCTCTGCCTCTGGCTGACTCTTGGTTCTGGGATCAGATAATCTCCTTAGCCAATACTAACCCTCCCTGCAGCTGAAACACTTCTGGAAATTCTTAGCAAACCATGCCCTAGAATTCTAGCTTAATCTCAGTGCTCTACCTCCGTGTTTGTGTTCTCCAACTAACCCCAAGCCTTTCCTTTATACTTTCTCATTGGGAAACCAATGACCATGATCTAATCTGGAATCGATGGCTAAGATTAAAAGAAAGCTTGATTCGTGTGACCTAAGTCATTTTCATCATATGTTTAAATTAATTACCTTTAATCTTTTAATTTCCTTAAGTTAGACTTAGGTTCCCTAATTAAAAATATTAATTAATTAAATATCTCTTAAACGTGATGAAATTTCTCAAATCCTTTTCTAGGTCTTGGAGATCTCATTTACTCTAGTCCCTCCACAAAGTTTGGAGCTAGAGCACATCCGATCTATCCCAACACTCAAAAATCTCAACACTCCCTCTTAGCGAGGAATGTGCTCTAGCACAACACTACTCCACCACGAAGTTTTGTATTGATCTCTAGTGTGGGTCTTTGCGCTGATGCTTTGCCTTTCGCCCTTCATCATTGCACTTCTACTGCTATTCTGTACTGCTGACCATGACACTGCCACCACCACTGCCACATATGTACTGCAGCTCCCTCTCAATTTGTTGCATCGTGCTGCCAACTGCTGCACTGCAACTCAGTTCTTGAGCGAAACAACTGGAAACTCCTGCCCAATATTTGATGGACAAGTCAGTTGGGCTGCATCCTCATCACTGAAGCTCCATGGGCTACTACTTTGTGCTATAATCTGTAGGTTTCTGCATAGCTATAGCTCTGCACTATGTAAGCAAACCTCCTCTGCGCTGCTTCTGCGTTGAATTTACTTACATTGTTGCTGCCCTGCGATGTCCTTCTGAAGCCTCTACGCTACTGCAACTCTGCTCTGCGTAAGAAAGACTACACTGTGCCATTGAAGTCACATCACCCCCTGTGCTGCTTCTGCTGCATCTGCACTACGCTGCTCCCTCTTATCATTCAGATCCCCCTCTACTTCATATGTTATTCTCTGCACCAACTGTTCCACTTGTCCCGTTACTATCTCGTATGTGATCCAAGAGTTGGGCTACTCAAGGATCCTTCCACCACTCAATAGCTTCTCTACAGATCCATGTTTCCCCACTTCCATGGTGTATGAGCACTCATGGCTACGTCATCTTCGGAGTCATCGTCCACCACAACAACCTTGGAGGTTGAAGGTTGCTTGTCCCTCATCTTCTGAGGATAATTGCTAGCGAAATGTACTAGTTCATCGCATTGGAAACAATTGATCTTTGATAGATCTCGCTTCTTCTTCTTTTGCTTCCTCTTTGATGCCAACGCTGCATCTTCTTCCTCTTCCTTCTTCACTTTACTTGATCTGGTGTTATACTATCTATTGGTGAATCGACATAGTTCTTCTTCATGGAGAATCACCCACATACTGTCCCAGTTGGGAAGGTCGGCTCTGCCCAAGATACTTTGGAAAAAAGTTTCCCAGTCCTCTATGACCGCATTGAGTGAAATCCTCACCATCACATCATCCTCCACTTTCACTCCCATGGCAAGAAATTGATCTATGATCGCTTGTAATCTGAAAAGGAAGGGTTCGATCTCTTCTCCCTTGGCCATCATGAATAAGCTCATTTGATTTTCTAGAAGCATTCTCCTGTGGATGGATCTTCCTTCATATAGTGAGGTCAAAGCCACCCACATATCATGAGTCGTTGTCTTCTCGGCTATGTGAGGCACTGTAGAAATTATACAAACAATATGTATATCAATGGATTCAATATGATCATGAAATGTTCTAAAGAAATATATTGAATCCTTCTAACAATTCATTTACGTAAATTAAACACGATCGCACAATTACACCAAGTAAAAGAAAGAAGAAAATCAATACACAACACATATATTTTTCTTGGGGAAATCTTGCTGCTCAAAACCCCTCTATCTTCTATTGTATATTCAACCAAGGAATTATGAAACAATACAATGCACTATTCTCACAAGAGTCTCCTACACTCTACCAACTGTCTCACACTGATCTAGGCAAAATTGGTCCAACACTTAGCCAATTCTCAGCCTGTCTTAAACCTTCCTTGCTCACAAAATCCCTATGGAATGCAATCCATATTCTTTATTAATTTCATCTTTCCTTGACTGCGCTGAGTATCATAGGCATCCTATGGTGTTTTAACTGCATCTGGGAAATTTGCTAAAAATACAACTGATAGTTAACATCCCTTTAACCTCTGTCTCAACTGGGTCTTCATCAGAATTGACATGCATAGTTATTAATACTAAATCATCAGTCACTTGACAAATCACTCCATGTGAATTAAATCTGCTTTAATTCATCACTTGACCTGTCACTAGTACAACAATTAGTTACAACTAGTTAAACTGATTTTAACTCACCTAATTGAGTTAACTGATTTCTCATGCATTAAAACTAATATACTTACTGCAACTTGAACTCTAAAATAATGCGAATCACTCTGCATGCCTCAGCAACCACCCTCAACTCGAATTTCATGAGCTAATTGAGTCTATCAGACTTATTTAACGATTACAACTGATTTTGACTATCACTGGGACCCATCACTGTGTGACTATCGCTAGGACCCATCACTTTGTGACTATCGCTAGGACCCATCGTTGTGTGGCCTCTGATCCCACACTTGTGTGTGTGTCTTCATGTTGTTTCTGGATGCCAATTTCACTATTTCTTGTTTCAAATTTCAACACTCCCTCTCAACAAGAAAGGAATCAATCTGTCCTGATCTAGTACCTTTGGAATGTTCTTGCATGCAACACTTCCTAGTGTTGTTCATGCATGAAACTCTCCTAAAACTGAATAGCCTCCAAACAACTGAATCAATATAATGCATATGTCATTAGAGTCTTCTGACTGTTGCTAGCTACTGCACATGTCTATTGGACTCTCTGCATTGCTGACATCTACATCCATGCACTCTACACTGTTGCCAACTCTGATTTGTGCTCCAGTATCTCACACCTGTCACTTTGATATTTATCCTCCTGACATATGACTCCATCAATATAACTGATCCTTCCTGCTACTGTCGTACTGTGGGCTCCTCGTAGCCAGGTTCAATACATAAGACACACCATCTCAATGAACCCTTCCTAAATTTCTTCTTGGGATTAATTTTGCGCGTCGCCCCACCTCACTCCTGGAGGTATAGCTGCATGTACTCCCTCTGGCCATCTGACTCAGAATTTCCCCCTTATGGAGGTCTCTGCATGAGTGGTTTATGGCACTCCATGATCCTCCTCATGTGGTTGCTCCACATCTTGAGGTTCATCCTTTGGAACCAAGAGTTCCTCATCTGCATGCAAATCAAGCTCCCTCTCAAGGGCCAATTGCACGGATTTCTCATACTTCCCCATGGTACATCCCTTGCATGTGTCTATCTGCGCAAGAGTACCCTTTGGAAGCCCCATAGAAAACTGTTGCATGACCTTCAAAGCACTGTGGTGTAGATGGCCCAATCTCTTGTGCCATAACTCACCCTCATTCCGGCTCACCACTCTGTCTGCTTTACTCATCAATGCTCCACAATCATCTACATCAAGTTTGTACAGATTCTTCACATGAACCCGAACCTTCTTAAATTGTATTGTGGATTTGTGACGAAGTAATGCTTTCCCTTCACTAAAAACCACATCATATCCTCTATCCTCCAACATAGAAACTAACACTAAATGATTTTTCAATCTTGGTACATGCATGACATCTTTTAATAAGAAAGGTTTACCTGAATGTCTCTGGAAAGCAACTGTACCGATCCCGGTAGCGTTATACATCCTGTCATCACCCATTTCAATATGAATCTGGAGATCCTTCTCCTCCAAGCTACTAAAAAGTTCTTTGTCTCTCGTCATGTGGAAAGATACACCACGATCCAAGTACCACACTGATCCCATCGCACTAGACACCATGCATGCGATGAGTGAGAAGTCCAACTAAAATTGCAAGGCCAAATCCTCACCAGATAAAGATCCTAAAGCCTTTTTGTTCTTCTTCTTCTGTAGACAATTAATGGCATAATGTCCATGCTCATGACAATAAAAACATTTCACTCTGGACATGTCATGCTTCTTGCCTTCTTCACCGGTCTCATATTTGGAATAGGATTTCTTTCCCTTCCCCTTCATTGCCTTACCAACCAAGGAAAATTTTTCCTCATCATCTGCTTTTGATGAGGATCCATCCATGGTATTCTACCTTAATTCTTCTTATACCCAATCCGACCAAATTCGCTCCCAATCTGGTAGCTTCTCCCTCCCATTGACAGAGTCCTGATAACTATGCCAACTCTTGGGAAGGCCTAGTAGTGCTAGGATCACCAAATCATCATCCACTACAGTAATCTTGACACTTCCAAGCTCATCATGACATTAGATGAACTTGGTCAAGTATTATGGAATAGTGTAGCTTTTCTCCATTTTGATTTTCCTGAGCTTGTCCTTCAGTGCTAATTTTCTATAGTAATTGTTGCTTTGAAATAGATCTGTCAATGCCTTCCACATTTAATATGGAGTCACCTTGCCATGGAGACTCGAGACAATGTGATCTCGAACTCCCTCTAATAAGATCCTCCTTGCCCTTGCTACCTTCTTTTGCCAAGCATCAAGAAGAGCGGTGTCTGCTGCTGCGGGCTTGGGAATATCATTCTCAATGAATTCTTTCAACCCATTGTCCTCCAACACTTCCTCCATTTTGTCTTTCTATGCAATATAATTAGAACTTCCCTCGAGTGCATATTACAATCTTAAACCATTGAAAGCAACCTTGATCCGCCTATCGCACAAATTAAAGTATCTGCAAGTTTGAATACTGTTCAACACAAACTCAGTTTCTTCTCCACTATAGTGATTTCCTGCGCTATGATACCATGTAGAAATTATACAAATAGTTTGTATATCAATGGATTCAATCTGATTATGCAATGTTCTAAAGAAAGATACTCAATCCTTCTAAAAATTCATTTGCGGAAATTAAACACGATTGCACAATCACGCCAAGCAAAAGAAAGAAGCAAATCAATACACAACACAAATATTTTTCCAGGGAAATCTTGCTACTCAAAACCCCTCTATATTATATTGTGTATTAACCCAAGGAATCATGAAACAATATAATGCACTCTTCTCAAAAGAGTCTCCTACACTCTACCAACTGTCTCACACTGATCTAGGCAAAATTGGTCCAACACTTAGCCAATTCTCAGCCTGTCTTCAGCCTGCCTTGCTTGCGCAATCCTTGTGGAATGAAATCCCTATTATTTAATAATTTCAACCTTCGTTTACTACCCTGAGTATCATGGGAATTCTATGGTGTTTTAACTGCATCTAGGCAGTTTGATAAAAATACAATTGATAGTTAACATCCCTTTAACCTCTGTCTCAACTGGGTCTTCATCAGAACTGACATGCATGCAACTATTAATAGTAAATAATCATTCACTTGACAGATCACTGCATGTGAATTAAATCTGTTTTAATTCACTTGACCTCTTACTAGTGCAACAATCAGTTACAACTAGTTAAACTAATTTTAACTCACCTAATTGAGTTAATTGATTTCTCATGCATAAAACTAATACACTAACTGCAACTTGAACTTTAAAACAATTAGAATCACTTTTCATGCCTCACCAACCACCCTCAACTTGAATTCCATGAGCTAACTTAGTCTATCACACTCAGTTAACTATTACAAGTGATTTTGAGATAAGATTAAAATTTATTGTCCAATTTAATTAAGGGAAAATTAAATTAGACACACTAATGTATCGCAAGGACCCATCACTGTGTGAATATCGCTAACCTGTCACTGTGTGACCTGTGATCCCACACTAAAGTGTGTTTTTTCATGTTGTTTCTGGATGCCAATTTCACTGTATCTTGTTTAAAATTTCAACGAGCTCTACATGATCTTTAACACCGTCCATGATGAAGCGCTTGGCGTGTGTCGTTGATTTTCATGCTTCTCCGAGAGCTTCACATCAATTTGCGTGGCTAGGAATTTCTCTGCATGCTCCCTCAGACCGCATGCCTCCATGACTACCATGATTTTGGCCTTCCAATTGTAAAGTTGGATAGGCCGTCCAACCTATCCTGATCTCGTAGTCCTTGAGGTGCCATATGATCAATAAATTTGTCAGAACTAATCCTTCTCTCTATACTAGAGACTCGTATCTAGGGTCCTTGGCAAGAAATGCACCCTCTGCTCCCTTTGACAACTGACTTCCTCTCTTGGAAGTATGCCAAATCACAACGAATCAACTCTCTTCGACCTACAAATTTATTTGGCTGGAAATATTTTGAGAAGCTGTTCTCCTCCCTCTCTTTGTCAACTACTGCTCAGGTTAATTTATGTAATGTTCCCAAATTAAGAATAGCTACACTATTGGGAATATCTCAAGATATTACCAATGTGGAGCTCATCAAATCATAAACATGAGCTGGAAATAGCAGTGAATGCATTAAAACCAAAATGCCGGAAGATCTACATAACCATTACATTAGATTATAGCAGCAACAAATGTACACAAGATCTTGAGAAAATGATCTCTCAAGCTAGGCAATGCAGCCTCAATGAAAAATGTACATGAAATATGGAGAAATACTGCTATATAAAAGAGGCTATGGCTATGACTGCACAATACTTAAGGAGGAACTGCTGCAAAATGTCAATAATACATAGATGTGACAATAATGGCTCAAATAAAGAAAAGGGTGTAAGATCTCAACCCCTGAAAACATACAATACACAATCCTCAAAGGGATTGGCTGAAATATACACAAAATGGAAAATTTGCAGAAATGCCGGAGTTGCTGGGTAGCTGCAACAACTCAAGAACTGGAAACAAATGGAGAAGATTGAAGATGCTGCAATCAATAACAAGATCTCCTCCAATGGATCTCTAGAGTGAAAGGCTGATCCTCTCACCTAAGATCTCACCCTCCAAACATGTGGAGCAAGTCTCCACTACAAACACACTTAGAAATAACGTAGTCTAGAGAAGGGATTGCGCTGTTGGTGAAGAGAAATGCCTGGCCTTGATGCCAAAGTCTGCAATAAGCTCTGGGATATCTCAAAGGAAAGAGAATCTCCTCCTCTGAAAATAGCTGATGGAAGTGATGTAGTGAACCCTCACTCCAACACCTAGCAACACAACATTACTCTACTGCAGAAATAACACTATCTTGATGGAGGATGCTTGGCCTCAAGCCTGGATGTGAGGAAAATCTGAGCAATCCCTCAAGAGGCATCTTAATAAGTTGAAAGAATCCTAAACAGGAATTCCTCCCGGCAATTCTTTCTAAACAACAAAGAATGCACAATTGTCTCACTTGACAATTGAGATGAACAATACAAGCATGAGAAACAATGGTTGCCTTGTCCTCCTTTTAAACAAGTAGAAGCTCTCTCTCCATGGGCCCCATCAATTAGGGTTTCCTCCACCAAATATCCTCTTCCTCATTCACACTGTGCTGTCTTATAAAGTAAGCCACTCCTCCTATGGCATCGCTATTGACTTGGTTAAACATGACCTTGTCTTCATGGATTTTCCCCTTTTCACACTTGAGGGTGCAAAATGAAGCTACTCTGATGATCCCTTTCACATTATGAGGGATTTTATTCATGTGTTCAATAAGAATGGGTTCCCTTACCCATTTATTTAGCTACTAGGTGATAAAAGAAAAATTTTAATATTCCATTTAGCCATGTGCTAAAATGGGAATATCACAATTTATGCACCTTCAGGAATTTAACCCCACCAACGACTACTGAAGCTCTGTAGCACTGCTTTCAACACTCTGAATCAGCATCACCTTTAGGACTGCGTCACCCTGGCTGGCCTCTGCATGAGCAGATAGTCCCAACGTTGTCTTAACGCTCACTCTACATAGTAAGTACGTGGGCCTACGTGGAGACTGCGTGGGGATTGCATCACTCAGGCCTTTGTGTGGATTTTCTCCCTTCTGCTACTACGCTATCCTTTCTTGCAGATGATCCCGCTAGATCTGCAATCGCTCTGATACCATGTGAAATTTTTGAATATTACTTATGCAGAAACCCCATTGTTAAATCTGATTATACTTCTCCTACTTAATCAAGTTATTAATTTGAAATTTCAACATTAACATCAAAGTAAACACATTAACAATCTTCACTGATATAGATCTAAACAACATACATGCACATAGACAAAGTGACACACAAGATTTTCTGGACAACTGTCCCCGGAAAACCCAATGCGGGAAAACTAGTCTTCTGGCTGTTGGAGGGTTCATATTATTAAGTAGATTCTAAGTACAACAAATCTGGGCACCTTACTGGTTAACCCGATGGATAATTATAAGATCTGTAGCAATACCTTTGTTCTGGAGACAGAAAATTGAATTGATTAATACCCTCAAATGAGATTTACAGAACTAAGCTCTTTTCCGCCTTCAAAACCCTATTGCTGCTATGAAGCCCTCTATGTTGGCTTTTCTAGCCTGATGATTCCTTTGCACTGATCGAGAGAGGCTTGCGTAACCCCATACTGGGTGATGCAGTCTCTGCGCTGCCCTAACTGGGCCTACGTAAGCCCTGATGGCCTCCTGTTGCCTCTACGCTGCCCTTTCTGGGTATGCGTAGGCAGAAAACCTCTATGTTGTGCAGTTGCTGCTCCCTCTGCACGTCTCTCGCTACTGATTCTCTACCTCTGGATGAATCTTGGCTCTGGGATCAGATCATCATCTTAGCCAATACTACCCCTCGCTACATCTGAAACACTTTTGGAAATTCTTGGCAAACCACGCCTTAGAATTCCAGCTTAGTCTCAGTGCTCTACCTCCGTGTTTGTGTTCTCCAACTGACCCCAAGCCTTTCCTTTATACTTTCTCATTGGGAAACCAACGACCATGTTCTAATCTAGAATCAATGGCTAAGATTAAAAGAAAGCTTGATTCGTGTGACTTAAATCATTTTCATCACATGTTTAAATTAATTACCTTTAATCATTTATTTTTCCTAAGTTAGACTTAGGGTCCCTAATTAAAAATATTAATTAATTAATTATATATTGAACATGATGAAATTTCTCAAATCCCTTTCTGGGTCTTCGAGATCTCATGTACTCTATTCCCTTTACAAAGTTTGGGAGCTAGAGCACATTCGAAGCTACCCCAACACTCAAAAAAATCTACAACCTATAATGAGCAAAACCACTAAAACCAAAACATAATACCCATGGGGCTTTATAACTTATATCGAAGCAATATTTACAATAACAACCTACTGAAGAGAAAAACCAACATGACAAACATAACAATATGACAACCATACCGCTTATTGGAGCTTTATAACACAACTCATTGTGGTATTTACAATAACAACTAAACATAGATATGTACATATACCAAAACTCCTTTGCCTTAACCGACAAAAAATGAAGGATATGAGGCTCGCATCTAATCAACCATCTCCCATGTAGCTTCATCGGGCCCAAAGTGCTCCCACTGCACTTTAACTTGCTCGATTACTCGGTTCCAAAGCATGAGTTGTTTCCACTGCAATATGCACTAAGATTCTGGCTGGAATTCTCCTTTTGGCTCCACCTGCATAACATACATCCTTAGCATGTCCTTCAAAATCATGTTAACAATTTATGTCTGTCCATCTATCTACGGATGATAAGCTATACTGAAATCCAACTCTGTACCTAAACCTACAAAAAAATCCTTCCAAAACTTGGAAGTGAACTTGGCATTTATGCCAAATATAATCTTCTTAATAATACCATACAATTTTATTATCTTTGTGATGAATACCTGAGCTACCTCACTAGCTAAATTAGTAGACTTCACTAGAATGAAGTGAACTACCTTGGTCAACCTGTTAACCATAACCACTATGGAATCATGTTGTCTAGATGTATTCGGAAAAACTGTGATGAAATCCATGGAAATGACCTCCCATTTCCACACATGAATTGAAATCTGTTGCAATGGACGACCTGGGGGCTTGCACTCTACTTTTATGTGTTGACAATCCAAACACATTACGACAAACTCAACTACCTCTTTCTTCATATTCGACAAATAGTAGAACTTCTACATAGTTGTTAGGGTCTCCTGATATCCCAGATGAAATGAATATGGCTTAACATGAAATTCCCTCAAGATAAGCTTCTTATGCTCACCGTTGTCAGGCACATAGATAATGTCCCTAAATCTCACCAAACCATCTGCTGTGAGATGATAATCTTCATCCTGATCACATGTACCATGTTGTTGTAACTTGTGCTTCAACTATTGGTACCTATAATCCTATTGTCTTGCATGTAAGATCTGATCCTGTAAATTTGTCCCATATGAAATCATAACAACTATGTGATTTACCTGCACTCTTATGCTAAGAGAATCAGCAACCATGTTCTCTTTACCCTTAGCGAACCTGATCTCGAAGTCAAACTCATTGATTTTGGCCAACCATATAGCTTTCCTAACATTCAGATTAGGTTGGTTAAACAAGTATCTCAACCCACTATGATCACTCACCAAAACAAACCTCCTACCAAAAAAATAATGCCTTCACATCTCCAATGCATGAATGATCGTTGCCAACTCAAGATAATGAGTCGCATAGTTTTTCTCGTGCTCATTTAGTTTCCTCGACTCGTAGCTTACCACTTGTCTCTCTTGCATCAGTACTCCACCAAGTCCCCTCTTGCAAGCATTTGTACATACCACAAACTCTATATATGGATCTGAAATATTTAGAACTAGAGTGTTTGTGAGTAACTGCTTCAACTACTCAAAATTGGATACACATTCCCCTGTCCATTCAAATTTCTTTTCTTTTCCCTGAAAGGATGTAATAGGATAGGAAATCTGTGAGAAGTTCCTGATGAACCTCTTGTAATAACCTGCTAACCCCATGAATGATCTGACCTTATCACAATTCCTAGCAGCTGCCCATTCCATGATAGCTCTAATACTTTCCAGATCCACTACTATGCCTTCCTTGGAAACAACATGTCCCAAGTAATGAAATTATGTCTGAAAGAAATTTCACTTACCAAGTTTGGCATACAATTGATTCTCTCTTAGCAATCTCAACATTGTTGCTAGGTGTTTTTCATGTTCTTCCTCACGCTAGGTGTTTTGCATTTCTAGATAATGACGTAACACATTATATCAAACACGTAAAAGTAGTCGGAGCATTAGTCAAACCAAAAGGAACCACAATAAAATCATAATGCCCATCCCTGATCCAGAAGCAGTCTTGTAGATAGCTCTAATTTATTTCAGACATAAGTTCATTCCATGATATCTCTAATATTTTCTAGATCCAATACTATACCTTCCCTGGAAACAACATGTCCCAAGTAATGAACTTATGTCTGAAAGAAATTTCACTTACTAAGTTTGGCATACAATTGATTCTCTATTAGCAATATCAACACTGCTGCTAGGTGTTTTGCATGTTCTTCCTCATTCTTAAAGTATATCAATATGTCATCAATGGATACTATCACAAGCTTGTCCAGATAATGATGCAGCACATTATTCATAAAACACATAAAAGTAGTCGGAGCATCAATCAAACCAAAAGGAACCACAACAAACTCATAATGCCCATCCTTGATCCAGAAAGCAGTCTTGTAGATGTCCTATTCTTTTATGCATACCTGGTGATATCCTGATCTAAAATCAATCTTCGAGAACATTGATGCTCCCTTCAACTGATGAAACAAGTCATCGATCTAACACACTGGGTACTTGTTCTTGATGGTTACCTTGTTCAATTGCATGCAATAAATACACAAGTAGAGAGTACCATCCTTCTTCTTCCCAAACAACATTGGTGCACCCCAAGGTGACACACTTGGCCTTATGTATCCCTCATTGAGCATTTCCTTAAGCTACAACTTCAATTCCACCAATTCTGGAGTGCTCATCCTATAAGGTGCCTTTGATGTTGGTGTTGCTCCTGGTACCAACTTAATAGAGAAATCCACTTCCATGTGAGGCAACAAATCTGAAATCTCTACTAGAAACACATCTTAAAACTAGGGTTTCAACACGATAAAACCCTAGTTGAACGAATGACATTGACTGTTGATTGGAATAAATTACCTTCCACTTTCACATTTTTTCAAGTTAATGAAAATGTAAAAACTGCTCAACGATGTCAGGGTTGTGGAAGTAAATTTGTATACTCTTTTATTTAAATTTTATTTTAGAATAAAAAAAAATAGATTTAGTGTTTTGAAAAAAAATAGGGCATTTGGATTATGTAAGACTCGATACTTAACAATATGATTTTTCTCATGTCTAACCAGATCGAGAGTAAAATTAAATTTTCTTTAAAAAGGGTCGAGAAGTCATCTCATTAAACTATTACATATATTAGAGTTGTGGAAGTAACATTGTTAATTTTAGTTGTATATATATAACATTTGTGCGGGTTTAATTTTGATAAGTTGCAAGGTTGATTTCAAACTAGCAATAAATATTAAATTATATACAAAGAGTCTCTTCTCCCATGAAAAAGAGGGTCTCATATATTATATTTGACATTATTCACAATGATTTTTATTAAAATAAATTACATTTAAAAAAATTAATTTTCAAGTATTCCTAGGATTATATTAGTTAAGCTATCAACATGTGTTGAAAGAGTAAAGTTCACAATACAAGATTTAATGTTAACTAGGGATATGAACCCCATTAACGAGATTGAACAAAGCTAACCATTCAAATAACCCACATGAAATATCAAATTAAGTAATGGAGGATTGTGTGAGAACATTTTCTAAAGGGACATAATGAACCAACTCATGCTTAAGTAAGCAAGTAAATAACAAGACCTTTGTGGAAGGTCGTCTCATTGGGCAACGCATTTCAACTTGCCAAACATTATGCACATAATTACATTGCATTAAATGCAATGGAATATATATCACTTGATCGCTCTATATGTCACCTTTTAACTCAATCAAGGTGTCCATATTACTTTAAATATTTGAAATGGATTTGGTTAACAAAGGAGACATTAATTTTAGGTTATGTAAACAATCATTACTTGTTGTGGCTTCACAATATAAAAAAAAAAAAAAAAATTGTGTTTGAAAGGATGAAAACATCCAATAGAAGAGCTTTTGTAAGCATATAGAGAATCATTCTACTTGCCTATGGTTAATGACTTGTTGGATTAGTTAAAGCATGTGAGATTATTCATTAAGTTGGATATGAAATATGCATATCACCAAGTCCATATCAAAGAAGTCATTTAGAATATATCCTTGAATATGAGGCAAGGTCTATATGATTGACTAGTGATGCCTTTCGGTTTAAGTAATTAAACAATTTATTTTCATGCATTTAATCAATGTTGTGTTTGTAGATTTTAGGTCTTTGTGGTGTGTTTTTCCAAATAAAGAGTTTGGATTCTCCATAGTGTTTCTTGAAAGTTGTCGATGTTTCAAATCCGTATGAGGATCCATCTTCAGGAGTATCCATATGAGTGATTTGTTGCATCCACTCAATGATTGTATATTTGGATGAAATCTCGATCTTTAGTTCTAGTTGGTAGAATAATGTTATGCATTTAAAGAAGAGGTCAAAGACACTTAAAAAACACTTGTTGTTAGAAAAGACAAAGAAGTGTGAGTTTTTTGAACAATTCTTAGTGTATGTGGAGCATGTGATTACTTGTTAATCCCTAGACAAAGCCCCGTGTTTAAGCATTAAGCTTGATGTTAAGCCCTGGATAGTGAGTTCTATTTTTATTTCTATATTAGTGTTTTCAATGTAGATCCTTTAATTGTCATTGTACTCTTTGTCCCTTGTATATATACAAAGGAGACCTAAATTTAAGATCATCATATCTCATTATTGTACATTTGTTATATTGTAAAATTAGGGTATCAATAAGATGTTTTCAAACTATTGAACGATAACTTGGTTATACAAAAAATGGGTTGAAAGAAAAAACCAATCAACATTGTAGTGAAAGGGAATTTGAAATGAGGGGTTTAGTATTTTTTAGGCTACAACCATACAAACATATGTCCCTTAAGAAACAAAATAAGGATAACATATTAGCACCCAAGTATTATGGACTCTATAAGGTGTTGTAGAGGATTGGAATTATGGCCTAAAAATTAGAGCTGCTTCTGTCTTCAATTGCACATATAATGTTTTGTTTTTCTTTCTCAAAGAAGGTAATCAATGATAATATCCCATTTTAAACTATTTTACTAGAGATTAAGGAAGAAGGGAAAATCACACTAGAACTAAATATAATCTTGAAAAAGGGATTAAGCACTTGTAGAATCAAGCAATTGTTGACTACCTCATAAAATTGAAGAAACTAGTGGAAGAAGCGACATGGGAAGGCAATCTATTCATACAAAGACACTCACATTTAGTCAAGTGTTGAGGAAAACACTTGTTTGAAAGGGAGGGGCTTGTTAATCCTTCGACAAAACTCCATCTTAAGCATAAAATCCCAATACAGTGAGTTATATTTCCATTGTTATGTTACTGTTGTTGACTATACCCTTTAATTTTGATTTTATCCTTTGTATCCTATATATATACATGAAGGAGACCTAGTTTTAAGATCATCTCATATTAGTCGTGTACATTTGTTCTATTCTAAAACTAGTTTGTCCCTAAAAAAGGCTTATATTTCATTCTTGTCTATTTATCAAGGCATGGAGCTTCCCATCTCTCCATTTTCATGCCATCTTAGTCTTTGTTGCCTATCATTATTTGAGGTGAATTGAATATTGATCTTGCAAAAATAAACACCATCCTTAAACAACACATGCGCAACAATGTTAATGAAGTTAAGGATTTTATTGGTGTTAATCAATGTATGAGGACGTTTGTGGTGTTATTTTTGTAATCACCCCTCCCACATTTTCCCAATTTCATCGGTATGTCATGGTAAACACGAGACGAAGAGTTACTATGACATTTACTGACCTCTGAGATTCACTTATGGAAGTGGGGATGACAACTGAAACTTACTGACCACAACCTAACATCTTATCGGGCTTACAGGACACTCAGGGGCCAAATGACCACCCTAGGTGACCAAACCCTGAGCTAAAATGATTTTTCAATGACTTAACACCCCAACCGCATGATGAAGCCTGCAAAAGTGCGGTTGTGACCCTCCAAATGCATGCACAAGCCTACATGAGTGCGGTTGTGACCAAAAATCCTTTGTTCAGTGCCTACGATCCTGAGATCTCAACCAAAATTCTAGGCCAACCTCCATACCACTGCCTATAACTTTTTTAGACTTTCTAGTATGATAAAAGACTTGAAGACAATGTAAATCATACAAAACTTGATTAAAGACTTGAACTAATCAGGCCTAACCATTACAATAATTTCTTCAAACATATGATGAACAACTAATCTATAGGTCATGCATGCATATATGAACATAGGAGTTTGAAACTTATTTGGGAATCACTGAGAAGGTCTAATTCCCTCTCATGATAGTTATAATAATACTTGTTAGCCCATGCATTAGTTAACCATCAAATGCTTATCAAATCTCGATTAAGACAAAATTAGAGT